>JAECUM010040490.1:0-25930 GCA_016617855.1 Megalonaias nervosa | reverse complement strand
TTTATATACAGAGACAGAGAGAGAGAGAGAGAGTATGTGCGCTGTATCTTTGATATATCACGAGTTGTCTCCCTCTTTCTCTTTCTCAAACATGAAAGAGTGAATGCTAATTGGTGATCAGCAATTTATTGACGCAATACTTAGATATGTGTGTCACTTATAATTACATCGCAATTCTATGAAACGATGCTTTAGAGATCAATGTAAGTTTGCAGGTGCAAAATACCTATTTTCTTGCAGGAAATTACAACATGTACACACTCTCCGTCCAACGCACGTACCTCTGCCCACTCTGTAGTCCAGTGTCCATGATCTAAATGACTTCCACTATGACAACTTCTCTCTCTCTCTCTCTCTCTCTCTCTCTCTCTCTCTCTCTCTCTCTCTCTCTCTCTCTCTCTCATATGATAGATATATAGACAGATATATGCACACACACAGATGGATAGAGAGAGATAGTATGTTGACTACATACATGTGTTTTGAACGAGGGAGCGTTCTCCTCACATCCCTTCCAGAGTAACAGTCATAAAATGTAGTTCTGCAACGAATGCTAGGATCCACAATCCTTTTTGAAACTGCTGAGTTGCTCCTTTACTCATCTTCTGTTTTCATTCATATTGATTAAATTAATACCATGGACACTTACGATTTAAACTTGAACTTTGGTTTCAATCGAGAAAGTAGAGCACAACTAAAAGTATACGTCTAACATCCCGAGCATTGAAAGTGTGGCCACTGGATCACTGGCGATTACATCGAATCTAGCCGGGGACGAGCCTGTGCGACATAATGACGAAGATACACTAGGTAATTCAAGAATGTAAGGTATTTGCAAGTGATATAAACTATTGTTCAACTTTATTTACGATGCTAATGACAATAGTGAAGGGGGCCACTTTAGAGTCAGTGGAAAATACATTACAGACCCCCTACCCCCCCTCCGGCCACTTTGGCGTCAAAACTTATAGGGTCAAGTTGGGTTTTCTATCGGGACAATAGGAATATAACAGGTAGGGTGATGTCACGGTACTGGCAACAATGTGACAAGTGGCTGACCTGAATACGCAAGGCTACCCTAGGTAGGGACAAATACAATATAGAGACAGAGACATAGAAACATGGCTTGAAACATAGATATATACAACACAACCGTAGATTGATGAACATCAATCTATCAAACCTAAAATATAAAATAGACTAAAAAACAATTAGGTAAGAGAATAATGTTTTGCAAATTAAAAATAAAATATACAGTCGACTAAAATTTTTTAGGCAAGAGAGAGAGTAAATCATTCCGAGGCAGTGGAATGGCCCTGAAAAGAGCCGTTGGTTTTTATGTTAACACCATTTCGGTAACATAAAGGACATCACACTGATTTTTTTTTTTTCTCTTTCTTAAACTTCTTCTAACCTCTGGACCGTAGAAGAGGACTCGCTTCAGACAACCTTCTCTATCCACATAGGTTCTTCTTTTCCAAACGCTCGTCTCGGTGCTGTGGATGATTCTCCATGATGATTTAACACTCATGGATAAGTCCGTACGGAACAGCATCGACGATACGAGAGTACATGATTCAACCTTTGTCCATATGTTGTGACGACAACTGGTGAAGGGAATGAAGTGAACTGCGTTTGTTTATAGTGGAATAGCTGATCAAAACGGATTGAGATTATTCACCAATCCCAACACGAGTTACAAAATTCAGTCACCTCGCGGAGTCTGTCTTCCAATCCGAAGAGAGTTACCTGTGACGTCACATTCCCTTTATAGGTGCGCTAGCGTCTGTTCACAATGAATCGATGCGACATTGTTTTTTGAAACATGACAGAAACTAAGAAGACAATGAATTGGGGTGCACCGGCTGTGGAGACGAGAAGGGATGGCATAGCAGCGGTTACCAAAGTGAACACAGGTCTACTTCCAGAAGAGGTCGATTTCAATTGGGATTTAGTTGGATTTTCTCTCTTCTTGACAAGAATTTGTTCCGGTACAAGCACCTTCGCCACTTTCTCCTTCCTTACCACACGTCGAGAATTTTAAACAGAGACAGGAACAAGAATTGGAGAAATTTTTACAACAGTAGAAAGAAGCAGAACAAGCTTTTCTCCTTCAACAGCAACAGCAACAGCAACAGCGAGGAGAAGAAGAGGCAAGAAGGAAACGACAGGAAGAAAAAGAAGCAGAAATGAAACAACGTCTAGGGGAGAAAGAGAACAGTGAAAGTCAAACGGTAACGATACTCTTAGACATTTTGGCAGAGTTAAGGAGTCAGAAACAAATGTATCAGACTTCTTTAGTACGACCCAAGAGAAAAAGACCTTAACGAGCCAAACAGCCCAACCCTGTTACTACGCCTGGGACACCAGCACTAGTTATTTATACTCAATCATCGACAGCAGCAGGTCCAGAAATTGGCCTTGGTCGTGACAAAGGCTTAAAGCAGTTAAAGCTGATTGCTTCTCGTTCCTGAGTTTTTTTTTTTTTTTATAAAAAAAACCACCCAACGGTCCTTTTCAGGCCCACCCATTTCTTTTGAAGATATATAGTATTCATTTTGCCTCAATTAATTAAAACTAGAATCCCTTTTTTAACTCTATGATGTTCGTGTGGGAGTGCGTGAGTGTAGGCAACTATTCTTAAAAAATCACAACCATGAGACACTTACATGTTTTCTGTCTGGTCTATTCTGGTACAAATTTTAAAATCCAATTCACAACACAACACAACACTTTAATAAAGTTCATAGACTTCTTATGTGACTTTTCTCTTTTACCCTGTCTGTTTTCTGAATTTCGTCACTTTCACAGGCTTTTTTCCTCCTCTTCTTCCTCACCTTTTTCTAGCCTTCTTTTCTTCCCTTTCTGAATGTGTCGGGGTTCTTCCTTTGCCGAGAGCTCCTCTTGTTTCTTATGTAGTCTGAAGACCAATGGTCTCTCTCTTGACAATGATAACAGGTATCATGACTTTTGTCTCTTTTGACACTGGTCTTACTTTTTTGACGGTCTGGACATTCTGCAGCCCAATGCCCTTTCTTCTGACAGATATAGCAACTATCTTGACATTTATCTCGAAAGGAGGGGGAATAGTCCGTCGGCTTGTCTGAAGAAAACTTTCTTAATACACCTAGCAAAGCTCTGATCAGAAGTTCGATCTGTGGTGGTTCTTCCATCGTGCTGGCGGTTTGAGAGTGAAATGAATACTGGGAGGGAAGGCACAAGCCCTTTTTATATACGCTGACCTTGACATGAATATAAAGGCATCCATGGCGTGTCAATTGTAGTCATTTGATTGTTTGCAGCCAATACAAAACGAATCCATCATTCCGTGGAGAAAGGAGAAGAAAGTAAGAGGCAGAAACGTGACTTATTGCCTCGCACAGTAGCTGAAGTCTTGGCTCATATTCATGCCAGTGATTCTGAAGATGACATGAGTGAACCAGAATCCAGACACAGAGTCTACACCCGATCAAAGTCCGCCATCACCACCAGTAAACCCTGAAAAGTACTACCACATTCGAGAGACGGACAATTGCTCATCTAGAAAGTTTAGAACCACGGCCTACACGTACACGGTGAAGTTTACAGATTTCAAGTCCGACATACCGCTGGAGAAAGCAAAGGGGTTAATCACCATTTTTTAGGAGTTTTTGTTAACCACACTGAAACAGCAATGTGAAGCCAAAGAAGTCGACTGCTTGACGAATTTCCGTTCATCACGACAGTTTGAAGTCTCCCGTTTGGATCGAGTTTAGCAGCCCATCAGAACTGACACCCTCCAAAGTCATCGAAAAGATTCAACACGTGCAACAATCCAACGACAAGTTTCACATCACTGACGGAAAAGATGCACTGTTCATGATCCAAGTGTCTCTTCCCCAAGGAAAGGGACGCACAAAGTTGTTATTCATGGACGGGCTTCGCAGCACCAAAAAGGGCCTCGTCCAAATTAACAACTCTCAAGACAAGATCTGTTTAGCCCGTGCCATTGTGGTGTGACAAACGTATGCCGACAAAAACGACACGGTGAAATGGAAAAGAGACTGGAAAACTATTCAACAATCGGACCGAGCCAAACAACGAAGAGAAGAAGAACTCCTGTTACAACAAGCAGGGATATCCAAAGACACACCCTGTGGCATTCCTTAAATGCAAAAATTACAAGACGTCTTATCTCCACGCTTCACCTTGAAAGTACACCCTCAAGAAGTGCTCGGACCTCTGTTGTTTCGAGGCAAACATTTCAAAGACGGAAAATACATTCACGTCTATCATCACGATGAACATTTTGATACCATTACCACTATAACTGGATTCCTGGAATACGTATATTATATCACTATCACTGTATTCCTGGGATACATATATCATTGTGAGAAAACTGAGCATGGATATAACGATCGAGAGCAACACAAGCATTGTGGATCGAAATGTGAGGGATGTTTGGCCTCTAACTCCTGTCTGGAAGAAGGACAAGAACAAGCACATTGCCCAGCTTGTCAGCTTTCGTCAGTCCGACCAGTTACCAACAACATCTGAAAACGCAAGTTTCACAACATAAAAGTGCTTGTCAACTCTTGATATTGTACCCACCTTGTGGACAAGGCATACGTGCCAATAATACCAAGGCTCACATCTGTCCAGGACTGAAGCGATGTCACATTTGCCACCAAATCGTGGACTTGGAACACGAATGCTACATTAAAAAATACCATTCCAAACATGAAGAGGAAGATGAACAGAAGAAAGGGAATTTCATCTGTTTCGATTTCGAATGCATGCGAGAAACTGGTATTCACATTCCTAATTTCTGCGTGGCTCATCGAGCGTGCGAGAAGTGCATCCAAGAGCCTATCTTTAGTCATTGCCCTCACTGCAGCAAGATTCCTGGAGGACGTGAAAAAATCTTTCGGGGACCGAACACGCTGAAGTCAAAAGGACATCGAATGTTACGGAGAGTGTCCTTGCTATGCCACGGTGATTGCTCACAATTTCTTGGGAGACGATGGACAATTTCTTTTGAGATACTATATGCAACAATGTACCGAACGTCCCAAAGTGACTTTGAACGGAGTCAAAATCATCTCCATGCATGTGGGCCAAGCACAGTTTAAAGATTCAATGAGTTACTTGGCCCTGCCCTTGAGTCGAATGCTTAAATCATTTGGAATGACAGAAATGGTCAAAGGCTATTTTTCGCACTTGTTCAATACCGAAGCCAATTATCACGCCGTTCTACCCCATTTGCCTGAGGCTCACTACTACGACCCCGAGAACAAGCGCACTGAACAGCGAGAAGCATTCTACGCTTTGTACCAGACTCACTCCTCTGACTCCTTCCACTTTCAGGAAGAAATTTTAAAATAGTGTCGTTCCGACGTGAACAATTTACAGCTTTGCTGTGGAACGTTTCGAAAATTATTCATGGAACACGGAGTTATCGACCCTTTGAAAGAAGCCTGCACCATTGACAAAGCGTGTTCCTTAAGGAATCGCCAACGAATCATGCACAAAAACACCCTGGCTGTCATCAGCCCTCAAACGACGAACTTTGTCAAACGCCAATACTCGATTAAAGCCCTTCGCTTGTTGCATTACTTGTGCGACAAAGAAAACAAATGGATCCAACAAGCTCGCAACGGAGGAGGCGAAAAGACCATCGGAACTTATTAGGTGGATGGCTGGAACTTAGAAAACCCTAAGATCGTGTACTAGTTTAAAGGGTGCTTATTTCACGGTTATTTGTCCCATCTGTCACACTCAAGGTGGCACTAAAATCAATTTTTACAACTGACCATGGAAGACTTGTACCTGGCTACTTATCAGCGGCGGTTGAAGTTAGAACAGCCAGGATACCAAGTGGTGGAAATGTGGGATTACGAGTACGATCACCGATTAAAACCCGATTCCGAGTTTGAACGCGTCGTGGAAAGTTACAAGCTGGTGGACCCACTGAACCCGAGGAACAGCATGTACGGAGGACCGACGAATGCCACCTGTTTGCGGTACCAAAAAAACGAGGAGAGAGCAGAAGAAATCAAATACTTTTAAGTGTGCTAGCTGTATCCTTACGTATGTAAATAGTGTCACTTTCCCGCAGGGCACCCGCCATTGCTGACGGAACACATTGACCTGGAAAAGATTCGCCAATATGAAGGATTGATTAATTGTAACGTCTTGGAAATTTCATCATTGCGGCCTATGTGACAACCCATGCTCGCTTAAAATTGTACGAAGAGTTACACCGATTAGGAGATCGTGTGCTGTACTCTGACACGGATAGTTGCATCTACATCGATCGACTAGGTCAATGTCATCTTGACATCGAAGGAGACCCTTTAGGAGCCTGGACGGACGAGCACCCCAACGACAAGATTCTAAGTTTTGCTTGTGGCGGCCCCAAACATTACAGTTATGAGTACGAAACCCACAAGGAGACGTGCACACCGAGTGTAAAGTGAAAGGATTGACTCTCAATTATCGCACCAGTCAAGTGGTGAACTTTGGCGTGCTGAAAGAAGCCTTGCAGTCCGGAGAGGATCGAAATTTTAAAGTGACCACCTAAGAACCGAACAAGAATGTACGTGTAACCACACCCCAAATCATCAGTCGGCCTTTGGAAAAAGTATATCAAATCGTGTACCAGAAGCGACCACTGCTTCCCAATCACTTCACTTTACCTTACGGACACGCTGACATTTGACAGCATATAAAAAGCGACAACGTCCAGGACCGAAAGTTCATTGTAACTACCAACACCAAGGGAGAAAGATGAATCTTTTCAAAGAGCACTTATCGAGAGTAAGACATATGTCTAACGAGAAACTCGAATACGATGCTATGCCTTGTGATTGCAGGGATGCCATGCGCTGTGACCTCAGCGATTCAGTATCACATCATGGAAATTGTGCTATGACTGTACCTACCTTGGAAAGTGATGCTGTGCGTGTCAAACCTGACACATGCGAAAGCGATGCCACTCGTTATCGGTCACCTTTTCACTTTACTAGTTTTCATGGTGGATGTCATCATTATGAAAACATGCGGCTACCACCCTACGGATATCATCCAAAACTGAGCAAACTCCTGCGGATTTCACCGTACCGTCATAGAAACGAACCTGTGAAACACGAATAATCTTTCCCTGTTTGTTTGCCTGAACGCTGCGACATTGAAAGTGGATTCCAAACCTTCCGAGGAAAATGGCCAAAATATATGAGAGGACTTACCCCCGAAGAATTAGCTAGAGCCGGATTTATCTACTTGGGAGAAGGGGATAAAGTCAAGTGCTTCAGTTGCGTTGTGTCACTTCACGGATAGGAGAAGAAAGATCCAGCTTACCTGGAACATGCTCGATGGTCTCCTCATTGTCACTACCTACCTTTAGCGTGACCTCGTCATTGAAGTGGCATACTATGTCGTTTAAGAAACTATCTTGGTTGGAGTCAAACATTGGACAACACCTCGACAAGTAGTTAAACCCCACTTAAAAAATAATATTCAAAGATTACCAAACGAATTGCAAGAGAATATCTACAAGGAAATTAGGCAGGGACCTGTCAGAGCAAAATCTCAATTGGTGACTGAGGAACTTTTATGTCGAGAAATTCACAAGAAAAAATTGAGAAAAGTCAACAAGCAAGACAGATTTCTCTGAATCAAGTGTGCGTTCATCCGAATATTCCGTTTTAGACCATTTACATTAGAAGATTTTAATGACGTCCTTTACCGTTTCCTGGAATGGCATTGGCCAGAAATTATTCACTACGTCCGTCTCTTTCGCTCTAGGAAAAGTGTTTGACTGACATGGTCATGGATACTTTACAAGAGAACATTAGTGGTTTGCCTGTGGAGTTGAGAGAACGCATTTACCGAGAGTTGGGTAAAATACAAGTGAAACGCAAAGAACATTGCATCCGTTACGTCACCGATGTTTAAACCACTGGTACCGCAATGCTATAAGAGGATTGATTCTGATGAAAGTTTCTTCCAGTGGTCAGACATTGATCAACTGCTCGTGAGTGAGAAGGATTAGTTTGTTACTGATTTTTTTCTTTTTACTTCAAGGTAGACTTACTGCAACGAATTCCAGAAGAATAGTTAGAGGGTTACCACAATCTTTTACATAATGTAAACTTAGTTCAAGAGGAAACTTCTGAACGGTGTGTGATGTGCAAGTTAGTGATTAAACAATTTAGATTCGCCACTGGAGTACCATCATCTCTGTGCAGAAAGTGCACTCATTGCCTCCGACAAAAAGAGGTACAAAAATGGACTACCATGCTACGACTTTCATCATTCGTGATACAAAAGACTCCGTGGAAGAAAATCAATGACAATATTCAGACAGTGGAGGATTGCCATTGTATTTTACAAGGACTGTATCCACTGAATTGGGGTCGACGTGTGGTGTGTGTCTTAGTGACTTGCTTTTTGGGATTTAGTTTTCCGGCCGATTCCTTGTGGACTCTTTACGAACGGTACATCCCCTCAAAACATGAAAGTGGTACCTTTTAAAGTACAAGAAGACTCATTCTCTTAAAAGCTTTGCGATTTGATCTCGATACTTCTCGACCTCTACAGGAAGGAAAGATTCGTCAATTTGTAGGTACTGTAGATGTGCACGATGATGTGTGTGAAGCTTGTGACTTCCACCCTCACTGGAAAAATGAATAGGCAAGTTGGGGTTTCGAGGCCTGTAGAAAAGAAGTGGCACACTATGCCCAAGATTTGTCATCCTAAACAATTAAAACGTTCAGTGAGAAAAATAACTCTTAAACCTGTATTAGTGACAGTACCAGAAGAAGAACCCCTCCTTTCAGGACAGGAGAGGACCATCATTGACATCCCCGAAAGGCCATTCCGGTAGGACCATGAGTATTTGTGTGTGATTTGGATTTTGAACGTAGCTTTAACAATTTTTCAGTCATATCGCTACTATGTCTGCAGTGTGGCAGTTTATAGCGATGTATAGCACTGGGGCCCCAGTGTGACTGTGCCCAATGTAGAGACTCTAAGAACATAACCACTGTCCCTACGATACTACATCTTGATCACCAAAAATGTTGTACAAAACTTGTTTCTACTCCACTATGATTGTTTTGATGGGTAATTTATTCATGTACTTAACCATTTGGCTTTTATGTAGTTTTGTCTTTTGTGTTCTTCACAATTAAGTATGGCAATAAACGTCTCCTGAAAAAAAAATATAAAAAAAAAACTCTTGTCTTCTCTATCTTCGTGTCAAAAGTGACATTCATTACACTGCTACGGCTACCTCTACTGTCTCTGCTCCCTCTTCCTCCACTTTCGAAGTTATCGACGAACACTTAAATCGTGCTAGGTGGGAGGCCTTGTATCTTCGTCATCCCTTTCACATGCTCATTGCCGAACCTAGCGGTTCAGACAAAATCGAACTGTCAAACGTGTGATCGAATATCATTTAATCATCGTCCACCTCAACGGATCGTGTGGTGTTACATAGAATAGCAATCTGCGAACAGCCTTCTGCGAGAAAGTCAAGGCGATTCCATTGTGTTTATGGAAGTCATTCCTGGCGAAGACGACAGAATCATGTCTGACCCTAGTCAAACCCATCTGGTCATCTTCGACAACATGTTAGGAGACGACGAAGAAGAAATTAAACTGTGGTTTTCGCGCAAAGGGCATCATCGTAATGCCAGTGTCATTTACATCACCCAAAATTTGTTTCAACAAAATGAAGCCCATCGCACCATTAGGCTCAATGCTCATTTCGTATTCTTGTTTGAAAGTTCTAGAGATAAATCGCAAGTGATAGTCTTAGCCAAACAGTTAGGAACGCCTTGGCTCTCTCATGCGTACGACGATGCCACTCAAACCCCACACGCTTATTTACACGTGGATTTAAAAACCACTACCCCCAATTATTTGCGATTTCGTACCCATCTGTTTAACAACTGGTGACAAGACGTAGGGCCTGTCGTGTACACGTCCCCGTCGTCGACTTAACAACAACCAAACAGTCTATAACACCTCGGTCACTTTAGGTCTGTCTCACACATCGTCAACATGGCGTACCTTCAGTCTCATCTTCCCGTCAAATTGATTCGTGCCTTTTACGGAATCAGTCGCGAAAAAAAAAACCAATACGTGCTCGTGTATTAGAAGCTAGTGACAGGACATGAATTAATGCAAGGCATCATTCACATTCCACATCAAGCCAAATATTTTTTTTGAAAGAAACAAAGTAGCCTTGACGCAACTGGCTGACACTCAAACCAAAATGCAAATCATTTTGAAGCCTGGAGGTAGCGGTTCTCTAGGAGGTGCCATAATTCGCTCCCTCTTAAAATGCGATCCCAATTCTTCCACTTCTCCGTTGCTGGTGATGCATGCCAAACCCGATTTAACACGTGTTTTTCTTAATTGGATGAAACATTGGAAACCCGCGTCTCCAAAATCTTCTCCTCCAGTGGTGACACCCGCTTCCTCTTTAGCGGCAGTAGCCGCTGCTCACAAAGTACCTGCCCCTAAAATCAAACTCCAAGAGAGATCGGGTGTGTTAAAGAGTTTATTGGATTTGTCCAAGCAAGAACTGTCCCGATTGAATCCGTTGCGAACTCCTCCACGACGTGCAATGCCTACCATGAAAATGATACGACGAGCCGACAATCAGGGGCAAGGCATTCCCGTTTAAAAAAGACCCGAGGTAAACGATAGGTGCAGTGTTTTTGTGCTCCTGAACGCCCAAAGATGTCTGCTCAAAGAAGTGCACACCGTCACCATCGTCGATCTTCTGTCCAAAAAAGAAAAGGAAAATGGAAAAGACAGTCACGTCATCCAAAAAAAACCGCTTAGCCAAGCATCGACGTCTGTCCCTGAAAATACACACTCGTCCAAAAGAAAAGGACGAGCCACCGAAGGGAAGGATTTTTCTTAATAAGTTAGTTGATAATCTCGCCAAAAAGATAGAGAAAAGGCTCCAAAATATAAGATAACAGAACGTATGTCGAAACATGGACGGCAGTGTCTTTGTGCCTCAAAGATGTTTCCTCAAAGAAGTGTACACCACTACCATCGTCGTTCTTCTGTCCAGAAAAAAAAAAGAAGAAAAAGACAGTCTCGTCATCCGAAAAAAACGCTTAGCCAAATATCGAAGTCAGCCCCAGAAAAGACGCAGTCGTCCAAGGAAAGAGGAGCCACCAAAGAAGAGGATTCTTTGGCGATTTTGGAAAACAAATTGTCACTAAATTATGACTAAGCGAAAGTCTAAAAAAGAATAAAAGGCCGTGTGCCAAGTTATCGACGTTAGTGTATTTTTGGTGTGTGCCATGGAACCAAGCAACTAACAAACAAAGATGTCACCCCCAAAAGATATTCTTCTTCTACCCCCCAAAAGGGAAGGAAAGGAAAGGACTGTCTCCTCGTGTAGCCAAACATTAGGACACGTATTCCGTCCTGTCCATAGGTTCTCCACCTATGCGAAAAATACTCACTCTAACCGTCTATAAAGACGTCATCGATACCGTGAACGAATATTGTCTGAATGTCTTGAAAGGAATGATACCTTTGTCTAAACATCACAAAGAATGCTTTGATTAACATCGACACGTTCTTCGACAAATGGTCCAAAAGACAATACCCATTCGTGAGAAGAAAAAGATAGTGGTGCAACGCGAAGGATTTTTACCCGTGTTAGGACTTCTTACCAATGTAATAGCGAAACCTATGTTGGGTATGTTGGGACATATTTTACCTGCCATAGCTTTAAGATAAAAGGGTCAAGAAGATTAAAGGAGACATCTGGAGTCAAAAGATCTCAGACCTGATCATCAAAATCTGATGGAAGGACGAAAACTGGCTTTAGTGTCTTAGAAACGATGGAAGGAATACCATCGTTGGCAAGAACAACATATTCCGCATTTACATCCCAATCCTCATTTGACGGAGATGTCCCAGTTACAACGCGATCTGCAATCGTTGGTGGATCTCAGCGATTTGTCAGAAACGGAACAAATCGCAAAGGTACGGTCAACTGTTGCAACAGCAACACTTTCACCAGAAAGCTTTAGACCAAACAGCTCTACACACACTGAAAGATTTTAAGACGTTGATGAAAAGTCCATCACCACCGCTGCCACCATTAGTCCCAGTTATCAAGACAGAAAAAGAAAAAAGGTTTCAAATTCCACCAGACAAAGTTTGCAAGTTAACAATACCACCTACATTCAGAATTGGTTGGATTAAAAATATGATGGCTACCCCTTCTTCCTCAGAAAATAAAAAGAAAGCCAAGACAGAAGTGAAACAAGAATTTATTACCCCTGTTCAGACATCCTCCTCGTCGACACCAATTGCCCGTCGGACACGTAAAGCATTACAATCCAAGAAAATTCCACACGAAGAAAGAGTAGCATCAGTGAAAAGTGGATAACCTATTACAAAATGGAGGTATTAGCCAGCATTTACTACGATCTATCCCATCTTGCAGGTTACGGAGGAGCTCAGAAATTGTATCGTGCTGCCAAACTCGACTGAAAAGTGTCCGTTTACCTCAAGAGCAACGCTGGTTTCCAGAACAAGCCACGTACACCTTACACAAACCCATTCGATGAAAATTTTCCAGAAATCGCACCCGATTGGAATATATCGATCATCAATGAAAAGACGATTTAGCTGATGTCTCTCATTTGGCCACCTATAATCGTGGCTACAAATATTTGCTTTGTGTCATCGACGTCTTTTCCAAATTTGCTTGGGTCGTGTCATCGACTTCCAAATCGAGCAGTAAGTTAGTGCGAGCCCTCCAACTAGTGTTGAAACAAAGCAGGCGTCACCCTCTTCGATGGCAAACCGACAAAGGCACCGAATTCCTTAACCAAGATTTCCAAAAAGAATTGAACAAACGTGATATTCAGTTTATCACCACCGAGAATCCTGAAACCAAAGCCAGCATCGTGGAACGTTTTCAACGCACCTTGAAAGAACGCATGTGGAAATATTTTACGCATCAACACACTCTCAAGTACATCGACTTCTTGTCGCACCAAGTTCAATTGTACAACCAATCTTACCATCGGAGCATCGGACGTGCCCCTCAAGAAGTGACTCCCGACAACGATGTGACCATCTTCGAGCGCATGTTTGGTACGTTCCCGACGTCGACTGTCCCCAAGAAAGATGGAGTATTGTCAGCAGGAGATTGCGTGCGCATTGGCAAAACCAAACGCACTTTCTACAAAGGTTACTTACCCAACTGGACCACGGAATTGTTTCGTGTCACTGAACGAGTGTGTGACCGTCATCCTCCCGTCTATAAATTGGAAGACATGAAGGGTGAAGTGTTAAAAGGAACGTTTGACTTGCCCGAGCAACAACGTGTGACCAAAAATGAAGATATAGAAAGCATTCTCGATCAAACAACCCCAACAATGGGAAAACTGCGTGCCGAATAAGTCAAAGTATGTTGGAAAGGATATTCTCCCAGTTTTGCCTCTTGGATGACGCTTCGCAAATCATCGACTAAAAGAAATGACATCATGCCCTTCAACACGGCCTCAGCTACTGCAGTGCCCACTCCTTCCCCTAGTTCTTCTCTGCAAGATCTACAAAAGCAACCGTTGTGGGTGTGGTGTGGAGAACGTGTGACAAATCTTTGTGGTGTATTGTGTCATCTGTGCTGCCACTGCCAATTTGAGTTTGCAACAAGAAGACAAAAAGTTGTGGATCATTTTACTCAGCAGTTGCATCGGTTACCTTCTCCCCAATCTGTCCCTGAAATATTCCTCTAAATGGAACAACAACGGGAGCCTTGCGTCCAACGTCAGTCCCCCTTCCAACAGTCACCATAACAATCATTTAGACACTCCTCTGACTTCCAGCGAAGACTCAGACACTAGAACTCTGGAATGATGAATAACCAATTTTGCTTGACGTTACCCAGTGAGAGTTCCATGGTGGTGTTTCCCAAAAACACCTTATGCTGTTACACGGCTAAATTATCTCAGGCCATCCAATTGGATCACGAAGCCCATTGTGAAGTGGCTTAGTGGAAATGATTCACCCTACACAATTGCTAAATATCCTTCCAAATCAAAACACTTTTAGGGTGGAAGTTCATTATGAACAAGTGCAACAAACCTTGCATGAACGCACCACTGCTAGTGACTCTTTGAAAACACAAGGTCCCAAAACTAAACGGCTCACGCATCTGTTGTCTATTACAGCTGGCTATTATTTTAGCGGTCAACATTTGGTGAACACGATTGCTACGAAAGTCAATACCGTGTGTGGCAAAGCCTTGGAGAAAAATAGAAAAAAGTGTCACCCTCGAGTACCATAAAATAGCTCGTCCCCTTCTGACCAAATTTTCAGAGGACAAAGTATTGGCCATTCCATTTTGTCCTGAATTGTATGCGATTTTGAGTGGCGATCACAAGTTGATCAAGATGAAAAATGAAATATCAGCCGTTACCGGCAACTGGATTTTGCGAAATATTTTCGATTCCCTGTAGAAATGAACTAAGGACTGAATTTGATCTTTGTGTACTCCGATGTGGTGGAGTACAACTTGGTGGGACATACATCCGTAGCGTTACTGCTTGTCATTCCTTTCAAAGTGGATTCTGCCACGAACACTGACGTTTAAGGTGGAAACACCTATCACGTTCACCGCGAATTTGTACATCCTCACTATTCGCCCGTCAATAAGTCCGTCGTATTTCGACACTGTCAACATTACTATGAAAGGAGATCTGGGACAAAAAATTCCATTCACCAAACGGAAAGTGACAATGAAACTCCATTTGCGAAAACAATTACTCTAACCCCTTGTCAGTCATGTACCCTGTGTACCAAGGAGTCGCTCGACACCGAAGACATGGTTTAAGAGATATGCTGAAGTCAGCCTTTCGTTCGGTGGCTCCCGTTTTAAAACCGATGTTGACTCGAGGATTGCACGCCTTGAAAGATGCCGGGTTGACTCAAGGTAAAGAATTTCTCCAAAATGTCATCAGTGACAAAAAAAACCCCAAAGAAGCTTTCTTGGGAGCAGGCGAAAATGAATTGCTTCAAACAGACAAAGACATTTTGGGCCGACGAGAAACTTCTATAAATGCCCCGGACGCTGCCGAGTCAGACATTCCTGCTTCCCTGACGGGGCGTCAATTGGGGCAACAATGACAAGGACGACGAAAACACCCCTATAGAGGACTTCACACACCCCAGAGCTAGAAAGACTAGGAAAAGAAGAAACGTCTGAGACTTAGACTTTTATGATGATTCAATCACAGAGAGAAAGAAAGAAGGAAAATGATGCACTGACAGTCTTGCTCCCGTTCCAAGTCAGAAATGGATCTGCTTGCCATGACACCCACCATGATGACGATGCAAGAATCCCAATGGGTCGAATTTCATCCCGTCTCCTCTTTGACGGATTCAGTTCCCAATGAGTTTGAAATCAAAGGACAGCCCGAAGATTACATCTATCTGAATAACAGTTACTTGTACCTGAAACTCAAATTGATCAAAACAGACAACACCAATCCGGCAGCCATAGCTAGAGCAGCTCCCGTCAACAATTTCATACATTCCTTGTTCAGCGAAGTGAATTTGTACTTGAATAATAAACTGGGCATTAGTAGCACGGATACTTACACTTACTCTTACCAAGCGTACCTGGACAATCTCTTGACGTACGGAAAAGAGGCCAAGAACACTCATCTGGATGCTTGCGTGGTTTGGAAACCTGACACCGCAGGTGAGAACAAGTTTAACGACACAGAATTAACAGCAGATGACTATCCTCACAATGTGGGCTTTAACGACCGTCAACAGAAAATCCTGCATGGTCATAGGTTACAACTGATAGATCGTTCGCATTTGGACATGTGGTTGCAAGACTAGTATTTATTCTATGGCGTGGATATCTGCCTGAGACTGTATCTCAGCAGTGTAAATTTCCATTTGATGGCTCATGCCAACGAGTACAAAACCATCATAAAATAAGCAAGACTTTATGTGCACCGCGAAGAAGTGTTACCTAAAGCGGAAAACGACATCAGTCACACATTGAGTAGAACGACCGCCAATTATTCGACACGACGTGTAGAAGTGGAAACTTTCACCATTGCTGCTAGACTCCTATCCAAGATCGAAGATCATCTGTTCCAAGGACAGGTACCCAAAGGTTTAGTCGTTGATATCGTCAGTAATGGAGCCCTCAACTGAGCCCACGATCAAAATCCTTTCCAGTTTAAGCACTACAGAGTATCCAAGATCGAAGTCAGTCGCGATGGCAAGACCTTGTGTACCAGACCATTCGAATCTAACTGTGCCCAGAAGAATTACTTGACATCGTACTTGTCCCTGTACGAAGCTACCGGACAACTAGGAACCAACAACAGTCACGGCATTTCGTACGAAGATTATATAGGAGGTTACATTTTGTGGGCTTTTGATTTCACTCCTTACCAAGGCAGCGACAAGTGATATTTACGCCCTATAAAATCAGGTCAGCTGCGGGTGGTACTTCAGTTTGCAGAAGCTCTCGCCGAGATGGTGAACGTCATCTTGTATGCCGAAATCGATAATACCATAGAAATCAACAGTTTGAGAGAAGTCATCCTAGACTATTAGACACTATGGAAAACTCTTATCCCACTTTGAACAGTAGATAATCTTTGGAAATGGAATGGGAGGATACCGTGAAATCAGAACCCCAAGATAAAGACAAAGAGGACATAGCGGTCACGTCCATGAACAACATTTAGTGTCCTGTTTTGCAAACCACCTGGCGGATAAAATTACGAAATTGACCAGGAAAGATTACTATGGATGTCTAAAAGATCATCCCAGTCAAATTCAGTACGATAAATATCTGACGATAAGTCAAGTAGAAGTATCTGGACGAGGCTTGGAGTCTCATCTCGGAAGAAGCAGTGTTGCATGAGTGGTATAAAGGCTTGCGAGATCATTCCTGCCCTCCACTGACTACTCTAGAGATCTCTCCCATCGAAGCTCTCTTAGCCCAGCGTGCGGAGACGAAGCAAAGATCAAGATACTTGAGACGAAGCAAAGATCAAGATACAAGAGACAAGATACTTGTCAGAGATTTTCAAACAAAAGGTCAGAACTGAATTGATGACGTATCATTACCTGTGAATAAAGAACAAAACAATAAATGGATACCTGGGAACTTTATTACCTTTTGAAAAACAGCTCGTACACCGCTTCTTGGACTCCTGTCGTGTGCGCTAAAGATGAACTACCTCATCGCAAACCTCAAGACCATCAAGCTTATGCCATCAACAAGGACGACAGTCATCTCCCAGGAACCCACTTTGTCGCCGTCTACTTCCTTAAAGAAGATTGTGTGGAGTATTTTGATTCG
Source organism: Megalonaias nervosa (assembly GCA_016617855.1). Classification (NCBI taxonomy): domain Eukaryota; kingdom Metazoa; phylum Mollusca; class Bivalvia; order Unionida; family Unionidae; genus Megalonaias; species Megalonaias nervosa. The sequence goes on along the minus strand of JAECUM010040490.1, from coordinate 8,559 downwards.
TATGGATTGCCCCATTAGGAAGACGACATCATCGACTTTATGAGAAGAAATGCCCAAACGCCATGATTCAATAATGTGAAAATACAAGGCACAGATTCCATGGTGTGTAGACAATATTGTGTGTATTGTTTTCATCAACGACATCTTGGATATCCTTTAGAACATTTAGTGGCTTATTTTGATCCTAACTCTTTTAGAAACGATTGGAAAGTAGATCGATGGTTTTGTGACCATCATGGCTAATTTTTGTCTTTAGCTAGGAAACGTAGTATACATGAATGGACCAATGACTTCCATCAGATGAAATTTAACTTGATTTCACAATGTTGTCAACCTTGTCAAAAAAGTTTACATGATGTTGTTGTTGTTAGTTGTTAGTTTTTGTTAAAAAAAAATGTTGTGGTTTGAAAAAATGTGTATGTCGTTTGTTTTCAAGAAAACGCGGTGTATATATGCTATTTGACTTCACTCTATCCCTCACCATGACATTAGTTATCATAGCGTTCCGACTCGACAAAAACCCAGTAGGGATGTTTTCTATCGCGTCCGCGTTTTAATCATATAATGCGGGTCGGTCCCCAGTCTGACCATCCACTGTTGACTCGTCCACCTACGAAGATGCCTTGAAGACTAGCCAAGCTGAACGAAACTTATGTAAATTTACATCGTATCAGGCAAAACCTGATACCAAAGCCTGAAGAGATAGAAAATGTCAGGATTTTGAGAGTGACGGAAGACCTGATAGAAGAACTCTTCAGAGAAGAAATCAAGAGAAAACAAGAAGAATGGACGGATAAGTGCAGACTTCAGAAGCTGAAAGAACAGCAACAACAACACCAGCACCAGCAGTAACTAGACAGAAGTTTTGTCGACTGCCGTGTGGACACCAAGGAGTTCTCCTTTTCTTTCCGCAGAAGCAGACCGTATCCTGTAGGAAAGACTGCCGCCAGACGGGGATGCAGTCTTAGACAGTAAAAGATTGCCATTCCTCTCCCGTCAACAAAAACAGCCCTTTTCAGGGCTACACCAACACTCTAGAAAGACATACGAATTCCATTGCCACAAAATGTGCGTGTTTATGTTAAAAAAAAAAGAAGTGTGTCAATAAGCACTTCGTTTCTTTTGTCAGTAAAAGTCCACACTTCGTTTCTCTGTCTTATCAGATAGTCATGTCTGCGTTTGTAAGTAAAAAGTCAACGTGAGTGTTTCTTTTAGGTCCGAGCGTTTCATCTAATAATAATAGTGGTATTCTAAGTTTTGGTGGAAGGGAATGTTTTCGTTCACGTCCGTGCTCCAGGGATATAAAGGCAAGCGCTCGTCAGTCGGACTACTTTAACTGACCAATATCGCCAACAATACATGGATATGGTCTAGGGGCAGCCATAGAGAACATAAAAAGGGCGGGAAATGTCATCAATGCCGTCAAATACATACCATGGACACATTTAAACCAAGGACCTCACAATGGAACTATGGGATAAAGCTGCTCTCTGCTTTCTGCGAAAACGCATACAAGGACTACCCATTATACCAGCTTGTTGAAGGGGCTAGCTACTTGGCTGCAATTCATAGCTATGACTTCACCCATATCATCAGACAGGAAAAACGGAGTGCGGCGAAATGTATCGAGGCAGAGCACCGCCTTGGGACATGTGTATAGCTACCAAAACAGCCCTTTTAAGGGCTCCATATTGCCTCATTATTCAAATGGATTACATTTTGGTTAGCAATCCCTACTTGTTCTTGCCAAGAGTTCGATCTTGACTCGACCCTTAAGTTGCTGTTCAAAACTCAAACCATATGCCTAATTGGAACAAATTATGTATATCTCGCTTAAACATAATAGTTAGCAAAATCTGTTAGGGATTATGTGATATGTACACTATGTACTAGATTAATTGGCTTGATAGGTGATAGGAAAATTTTAAGACTTAATGGAATGGGTTAATTGCACAGGTGACTTTCACATTATTGGCATAAGGAAATGTCCATTAGTAAAACTGGACCGGATGTGAAATCGTTACAGCCTTCCCCTCCTTCTCCTAGCGAGGACTCCCGTACCTAGAGATGTGGAACAATTTCCATTCATCTAGAAGACAGGTCCCCGTTGTGACGTTATAGTTGCCGACCAATCGCAACTGGCGTCACAAACTGCTTCTGTAGACACCTGTATTGCTGTCCCTACAGACTGTACTAATTTCGAGAGCGTGTTGGGTCTATCCCCACTCAAGCATAAGCCCCTAGCTGGTGCTATGGCGGATCGGCATGTGGGTGCATGGTAAGACATGCTGCATGTGCGGGCTGGAGACCATATGGGATGAAGAAAGATATCCGGGTAATACCTGCTGAAACAAGTCTCCTCTTATACTGAGGAGTGTGCTGATGAGATTAAAAAAGTTCGCACTGTATCCTTCAGTACCCAAGTCAATTTACCAGCTAGTGTAGTCGATTGGGACTAATTGACCCACGACTAATAGAAACATCTTTAGGCTAATTGTACAGCTCTCCTTGAGGTATAAATGCCAGGGGGATGAGGCTCTTATTCCTTCCCCCAGGATTAATTTATCAGTATCTTGTGCATACATAAATAACTGGTACATGCACAATATGTGCGCACGCCAGTATAATTAAACACAACAACAACAACAACAACAACAACAACAACAACAACAGTCTGACTACCGGCTTGAGTGCGTACTGGGTATAATCCCACTCAAGTAAAGCCCCTAGCTCGTGCTGTGGCGGATTGGCATGTGGGTGCATGGGCTGACTGGTGACCCATTTAATTGGAGACGAAAGATAGTCCGGAAATACCGGCATGCCAACAGTCTCCTCTTCTAATGAGGAGTGTGCTGATGTGGTTAAAAGTTTTGCACTTTACCCTTCAGCATTCAAGTCAATTCACCAGCTAGGTAGGTCGTTTGGGACTTAGTTGTCCCACTACCATTAGGCAAAATTAACAACTCTCTTTGAGAGTATTAACACCTGGGGGGATGAGGCTCTGATTCCTCCCCCCCACAAATTATCAGCCTGTGGTACAGGCATTAACAACTGGCACATGCACCTTTGTGCGCACGCCAGTATAATCCAAATAAGTAAGTAAGTCTGACTACCCAAAATTGACGTATCAACAATGAAGATGAATAGCAGACTAACCAAATTCCTCGAACTTCAGATCCACCTGGTGTATGACAGGCGCCTCCTGGACGAGCTGACCATGGAGGCCATTGCAGAAACAGCCCGGTTAGAAGAAGAGGAAGAAAATCATAAGAAAGAAGAGGAGCAGGGAAAGAAGAGAGGGATCCTGCCTCGCTTTATATTGAGACCCCTATGTGAGGTCAATCCTGAGGTGAGGACACCAAGGCCTCCACAACCACCACTTCCACAACAACGACGTCAGCCACCACCTCTGCCACCAGTACCACCAGCACTAAGAGCCGCTGTCCTCCAGACAGAAAGCTTGGAGGAGGAGGCAATGGAGGAGATGGAGAGACAGCCGCAAAAGTGGAGCCGTAGAGACCTCATCATCCCCATCATGGGATTGAAGAAGACAGAGGGAACAACAACGAGTCTTCACTATTCCACAAACGGAGGGGTGGAATAGTGAAGCCAATCAAGCCCCGTCTGCACTCCCAATCACAAACATCAACTGGGAGCAGGACTGGAGCTGCCGTTGTGTGTGGGGATCCCGACCATAGAGGTGCAAACATTATCCAGGTGAAACTGAAGTTAAAAAATCCCTTATCAGTGATAGCCAGATCTCTAGAAAATAGACTATTCAAGTTGCCAGTTGGTGTGAATGTGGAGTTGTGTGACTATAAACACTCACTCCTTTACTGATGTGTGTGTGTTTTGCGTTCTCACTCGTTTGTGTGGATAGTAGATATGGTGTGTTTAATGTCTTCGCGTTCATTTGTGTGGATAGCAGATATAGTAGGTTTTTTTATGCCTTCGCGTTCGCTTCTATGGATATTAGATATGGTGTTTTTCTCTTTTATTCCCGTCTGTGTGGATAGTATAGTGTGTGTATGTGTGTTTGTTTTTTTGTTCTCTTCCTGTCTTTGTGGATAGTATATAATATGTGAAGTGAGTGAAAATGACATTTTCCTTCACGTCCGTTCTCCACGGATATAAAGCGGAGTACTCGTCAGTCTGGCTACCCGCGTTGATTAGTCAACACCTTTCCAAATGAATGTGTTTAACGAGTTAAAACACAGTTGCTACTGGATGGTGGATGGAGCCTATGTGGTGGAATGGCTTCAATAGAAATAGAGGTTTCCAGGTAGCCTAGACTATACGAACAGCCTGAACGTAGCCAGGGATGAAGCGCTAAGGATGATAGAAGAGCAAGCTGAGAAGTTAAGAGGTTTCATCCAACCTAAATATATAAGAATAGGCACCTTCAAGGAGGCCCTTGATGTTGTCATCAGAGTGAGGTGCTTTTTTGCAAGATATATTCAATTTGACAGAGTGGTCTTTTGTCAAATGGGGCTTAGACCAGTCAAAGAAAGCCGAAGACAACACGAAAAAGGTATTGGAAGAAGACGTGAAGAAGATTAAAGAGACATGGGCAAATGAGATAAAGGAAAAAGAAAACAAAAAGAAGAAAGAGGAGTTTGACAGACTGAACAACAATTGGATAAAGATGCAGGAAAAACTTTGAACAATGGGACATCCTTACTGGATTCCAGAGGATGAAAAGAAGATGAAAGGAATCATTGGAAAAGTGAGGAACTGGTGGAAGAAGTTGAGAAAACAGAAGAAGAAGAAGAACCAAAGGCCCTTTTCAGGAACACTTCATATCCCTCGAAAAGATTTATTCTGTCTTGCCTAAAACGTTTAGTTTGTTACGTGCAGGCTCGTACAAAAGTAATAAAAGAAAAAAGTGAACGCAACAAGATTTGTACATTTAACACAATATTTTTTTTTCCTCCCTAGGAAACAATGTAAAAATAGAAAATAGGACTTACGGTTTGTGAATATAATCCAAAAATGAATCGTAGAATTGAAAAATATAAGTCCCATCACTAAACAGTTATAATTGAATCCAGGTTCGAATCTCGAGGAAATTCCAATATGGAAGCCGATGACGTCAGATGAGGTCGTTATACTGATGGCAACAGTTCCTCGTTGAATCACAACTTATAATTTTCCCGTTTAGAGTTCCAGAATAAATTTCCACCTAACAGGGGTTAAGCAATACTAGAACAAATTTGGAACAAAATTTCATATAGTATCCGGTCATACCCAAAACTCGCATCAGTTGCTTTTTACTGACAGTCACAGGGAAATCAGAGATAGCCTTAACCTTAGCATCTATAGGTTTAACTTGGCCATGTCCCACAATAAGTCCTAGCAAATTTACACAAGCACGGCAGAACTCACTTTTAGATAAATTGATTATCAAATTTGCATCAGTAAACCTATCAAAAAATTTCCGAGTCGTGGCTAGATGTTCAATGTAAGCATCACAATTATCTAGACCAGAGGTAATCATATTCATGAAACCTGAAAAGTACTTAGGAAACCCTTCATCCCGAACGACATTACTTTATATTGATAGAGTCCATCTAGAGTCACAAATGCCGAAATTTCCTTTGCTCATTCCGTTAGTGGAATTTGACAAAATCCTTTCAGAAGGTCAAATTTGGTGACGTACTGGGCATTTCCAATTTTACAATCACCGATTCTTGGTAATGAAAATGAATCTGTTTTTGTCACACTGTTCACCTTCCTATAATCAGTGCACATGCGGAAAGTTTTATCTGGTTTCGGAACAAGTATACATGGTGAACTCCAATCGCTTTCACTGGGCTCTATGAAATCATTCTCCAGCAAATACTGAATTTCCTTTTTCAAGTATTCCTCTTTGAGAGGGATCACCCTGTATGGTTGTTGTTTCACAGGTTTTGAATCTACAATTTCAACGTTATGAAAAATTGTGCTTGTCCTCGTTGGAATATCTGGAAGCAAAGTGCTCATATTCGAACAATAACTGTTTAAGAACATTCCTTTCTTGTTGTTGCAGATGTTAATGTTTCTTGTCCAGATTTTTCATAATTTCTGAATTCAAAAGATTTGTTGCTCCTAGATCAACAGAGTCCGATTGAATTTCTTCACTTAAATCCTCAGTTTGTGGAACAGGTACAACTAACTTAATTGCATGATTTACTTGGCTATCTCTTTCATTATACTCCTTTAACATGTTAATGTGGCAAGCTTGTTTATGTTTTCGCCTACCAGGAGTATTTATGATATAATTTAAATCATTTACTTTCTTTTCAACCGTGTATGGACCATAATACTTGGTCTGAAGGGGATTTTGTGGAATGCGCAAGAGAACTAGAGCTCTATCACCAGCCTGAAAACTCCTATCCCTTGCGTTTTCATCTTATCTTCTTTTCATTCTGGACTGAGTAGAGTACAGATTTGCTCTAGCGAGATTACAAGCCTTTAACAACTTGTACTTAAAATCAGAAATGTAATCAAGAAGATTGAGCTCAGTATCTTCATTAGAAAGAAGTTTCTCTTTCAGCAACTTCAATGGTCCACGCACAGTATGTCCGAAAACTAGCTCAAAGGGACTGAATCCTAAAGATTCTTGAACGAACTCCCTAAGAGCAAACATAAGCAAATGAATGACATCATCCCAATCTGTACTTGCATCAAAGCAATATGACCGAGTCATATTCTTCAAAGTCTGATTAAATATTTCTAAGGCCCCTTGGCTCTCAGGGCGGTAAGCAGAAGTATAAGTCCTATCAATAACAAGTTATTATTGAATACAGGTTCGAATCTCTATGAAGTTCCAATATGGAAGGCGCTGATATCAGATGAGGTCGTTGTACTGATGGCAACAGTTCCTCGTTGAAACACAATTTACAATGTTCTGTTTAGAATTCCAGTATAAATTTCCACTAAATGTCTTTGTCCCAGATTTTTTTATAAAGAAACGCTCTTGTTTTGTCTTCCAGTGAATATGAATTATTAAATCCCCCCAAAAATAAATGAGTTTCAGAACAAATTGGCATCAACAATAAAATACCTCGAGCTCTAAAGGTGCAAAACTAAGACTGAATAGATCTACTAGCAAATGGCTGTTTTAAGCCGCGATTGTAGATCACATGGTGGCTCACGTGACGGTCTTCGTGATCACTAATTTGAACAGCGCAGTACAAAATATGATAATTATCAGGTAGGCAAGGATAGCCCTATCCAAGAATTAGATTCCCACACTGGAAATAACATAAAACAGAAAGGCTGTTTACAACTCAGCTAGCACGTGTGTCGAATATGACCTTTGGTAATAACCAATCGTTTTCATTCACTGGTTACAAACGTCTCAACCAAGGTGAACTAAAAAAAGCGATAAAGCATCTGTTACGTTCTAATCAGATCAAGTGAATTTTCCAACAGGAGATTCAAATCCAATGGAAAGTATAATTACAATAAAATGTAATGAAACAAAATTAAAATAAAAAAGAATTTAAAACCAAATATATATATATATATTCTCCTACTACTACTATTATTACTTTGAAAACCGATGTTCTTACTCATGACATATAACTGGCTTTTATCTAGTCACCTAGTTTCCAGTTTGGGATACGTAGTACATTTTCGTTGACAATCGGTAGCCAAATCCCACATTCTTTGACAGACACGGCTGGTATTTTCACTTGTTATCTTGGCAGTAATGATGAGCTTCCAAAAATGATTTGTTATTATGTATGTTCAAATTATGTTATATAAATCTCTAAACAGAATTGCAAAAATTTCTTGCTCTTCAATCTTCCGGTAGAAAGTCTTAGTGGTTACACTTATAAATAAATAATATATCTTAGTCAAGTCAGAGGAGATGTCATACAGAAAGTGATCGCGTCCATGTTCAGAATCGCTCAACACTAACAGAAAAATATTGGCAATGTTCACTCTAGCGAGTCTGAAGATGTGATGATCGACCCATATCCATTACCACCATTAGTGTCAAGCTAGTATAAGAAGAAACGTTTAATTTTACCCATCTTGCAAACTTTCAGAAAATTTACTTTCACTTAAATCAAATCCCGATTCCTCAAATAAGTAGCGGCTGCGTTTATTAAGTACATATGTATTGCCTGGTTCGAACTTATCAAACCTGCTGCACTAACACTGACGTTTCAGTTCCTCCGGTCAGTGGATGACGCAATGTCTTATCTGTGGATCAACTCAAGACTACCAAAGTATGTATAGGCAGACGCAACAACAATCACAATGTATGTTTAGCCCCTGTTATCGTGGTAACTATGGTCTCATGCAGACACACACAAATGGAAGTGCTTATAAGCAAGCAGCAGAAACTCATTCATTTGCAACAAACGACGAAACGTAGTCTTTTTATGAACAAGCTGCAATTTGGACACAGACCGTGGGAGGTCCTCAAGAAATACAGAACATTCAAGAAATGTTAGTCTATCGATACACCTTGCAAATGTACCTCGAAGTGATCCGTGGAGATCTTTGTCGAGGTCCATTTACCAGACAGATTCACATCTATTATCACCATTCCGGTGATATTAC
>JAECUM010040489.1:0-40669 GCA_016617855.1 Megalonaias nervosa | reverse complement strand
TATATATATCAATTATTTAAATAAAGTTCGTTCGTCGAAGAATCAGAAGACTCCCTCTTTTCTTACAGTCGATTCCGTCGTACCTTTCTCGCATCGCCATTTCCCCAAAGATGTAGCTGTATCTACACGGTTATGAGTGACACCTTCTTTAAGAGAGCCTGAACTCTCTCTCTCTCTCTCTCTCTCTCTCTCTCTCTCTCTCTCTCTCTCTCTCTCTCTCTCTCTCTCTCTCTCTCTCTCTTTAACCATGAGCAAAGACCTTTCTTAACTTATGAGTAATTCCTTCTCATAGCAAGAAATGAGAAGAAGGTTATGAGGAAAATCCTTTCATAACAATAACAAATGCTGTGGTTTTCAGCAAAGGATGTTAACTATGGAATCAGGAACAAATGTTATTTAATATTTCTTTAGGGTAAAGATCACAAATTAAAAATGGTTTTATATTTTAAATACATAGGGCAGGTAATCTCTTCTCGTGGTGTTTGGCATAAATTTATAAAATGTCTTATCCGAACAAGGCTCGAAGATGTTAGTTTCAGTCAAAGCAAGTTTATTGTGTTTCGGAAATTAACCACAGGTGTATTGTTTAAGAGGTTTTATACAAAAATACTGCCTTTCCTATCCAGTTTAGCTAAAATTGGGTGCTTTTTAATGCATCTGGCATTGACTACATGATGTCTACTGTAACTAAGTATTGAAACTTACAAAATCGACTGCAAACAGTTTTGCTATGAATGAATACGGTACAAAAGAGTCTTAAATCTGCCGACATTATGAAGCCAATAAGATATTGGTCGAAAATACTCAAATATCCGACAGTAGGTTTCCTAGAACCAAAGATTTTCTAATCAGTAGTGGCGTTTTACTTGATAAGATTTTGCAATAAATTTTAGCAAACTCACACCTGTACTCTCTAGTCTCTAAATCCAGGGGCGAGCCGTTTATTTGTCCTAGCTACCCCTCAGAGACAGGATTCATTGCTCTTTCCTGTGTTGACATTGGAGAGTTGTTGCTTTTGGTGTGTATTACCGTCGACTTAGGACCAATTAATCCAATCAATTGTCTTATTCTTATTTATTAGATGTGAATGTAGAGTTTTGTATAATTTAAATTGATAATAAATATTATCGCTGAAACTGATAGCAAATATTTTTATTCCTTCTTAATCCCAAACGCCTTTTGTAGGGTATAGATTACTATTAGTAGATGCTCCAAAAATATTGTCAGGACGGTATTAGTTTACTCGCAGTGAGGGACCAAAGTCTCCTGACTAAAGGGTCCACAGAGTATAAGGAGGTTCTTGAGAATCCTTCGGCAAACCGTGAGGGTGGGACATGCGTGGTAGCTCATTTGCTGTTTGATGAGAGCTGTGGAACCGGGAATACTTGGTGATCGCCAACAGACGTCACAAAATAAATTGTTCTATTATTTAATCATTATTATTGAATATCACTATGAGTTAAGAGTCAATAAATCCACATCGCAATCCGAGTGAAAATCTATAATACACACATGCTACTTGTGCATGCAACAAACATTATTCATATCTTTGTACTAATTCTCCACATTGATCACCCTTGGTGACAGAATCATACATTGTTAATAGTTTTGCATAAATCCTATACGTTGACACCCTTTTTGATAGAATTACACATTGTTCACATTTGTGTATAAATTATCAACGTTGATCTTTCATGCAGATAGATCCATATCTAATCACATTTGTATAAAGTTCCATACACTAATTTTTGTTCGAATGGCGTTACATGTTCTGAATTAGTTCCATATCTGTTCCTTCAATCAGTTGGTTAACTCTGTTATTGTTGGACTTTATGCCCACAAGTATGGTGTCTTAATCATTCATCGTTCATATTTCTCCAACATAAAGTTACTTCAGAAAAAGGAGCATATAATAATTTCTCATTTTTGTGCACACATTTCTATGTTTTATGTTCATCAACAAGTGTAGATGTATCTTCTAAAGCTTACGTCAGATTCTACACATAAATTCAGTATGTACTTTTAATTGATGAATTGATTACAGAATACACTTGATCCAGAATGTTTCATGATTGTTTTATTTACTGTTCTTGTCGCCATCTTTTGTGGCTATTCCTAAATATCGTTGCAACCGTGCAAGATTTTTCTGACCTGGTAGAGTCAATTTAATGCTGTATATTAAATTTTCATGTATCGTGTGTAGTAGTAAGGGAGCGGGAATGTGCTTGATTTTTATTTGCTTTCTAAGCAGTAGTAAGGGAAAAGAATTAAGCTTTTGTTTGTATTTATGTAGCAATTACTGCGTGTTTCGGCTATTTTCACTACAGTAGTATTGAAAGTGTGTCATTTATCTAATCCTTTCCATGATTTTTGTCTTGAATACCAGCGAGAAAGGTGAAGTGATATTTTAATTCACAGACGATTGTATACAAAAATTTAATTAGTTCAATATTTAGAGGGAAATATTTCAAATACTGTTACGAGTCTATACTCTTAAAATATGTAACAGAAAGGAGCGAAAAGCAACACACTTTGTAAAAATTCAACAAATAATTCCCTTGAATACAAAAGTGAAAATGAAAACAAAAAAAGAACTTGTGAATTAAATCTCAAAATAATCATAGAATTACCTACAAAAGTTCTAATAATTTAAAGTTCTGAATAAATTTTAATAGAAATCCAAATTAAGTCCATCGCTGAAGGTGTTCATGTGCCTGTGGCGGCATTTATTGTGTTCTTGTACCAACATTCTTTTGTTGAAACACAATAATTTAATTCCAGGTTTGAAATCACTATAAATCCCAGTGAATGTCTCTATCCAAGAATATTATTTATTATGAGTACTCTGTATTTCCAGAGAAACAATCTCTAAATTAATTAATTTGAAGAAATAAATTCCAGCCCAAATGAAAACTTTTGGACGCAATAAATTGATTCTGCTAGATTTTAAGCATGAATGAATAATCTTTCTAGTAGCAAGATTATTTAGTCTTCCGCTTCACCTCAGATCACAATTTACATCTTTCAAAAATAAAATTCATCACCTAACGCAAATTAACCTTCTAGAAAGTTCTTAAAGGTCACTGGCCACCTATTTTGTACAAACGTGTGATATTATTATAGTCATAAACAAAAAGCATTTTTTTATGTATGCACACCATAAAAATGTTTAATTAGACTTAAAAATCCGCTTTTTTAAATGAAAAAATTATTCGGCAATCTCCGTAAACAATCGGTATTTTCCGCGTGCCAAAAACGGATATGACGTACATTTATCCCTTCTATTCAACCTAGCCATTCAAGTGTTTAATTTCACCATGTAAATGTATATGCGATATATCTTATGATCGTGCTTTTGTACAGCAAATATGGTGCACTGTGTTGCATATGGTTGTAACCAAAAGGGTGATGATGGGGAAAAAGGGTTCTTTCTTTTTCCGAAAGACCCTTTTTACCAGAAAAAAGGGGATTTAAGCTGTGTGATCGAATAGGGTGGGGGATGGAAAAGTTGTATCATTTATGCCGGATATTAGTCAATTTGGCCCAAAGATAATTCGGCCCAACTCGAAAGACAATTCGGCCCAACCTAACAATAGTTTGAACAAGTTAATTTTCTTCAAACCACAAGCAGACACTATGTAAAATAGATTTTAGGAAAAAAGCTAAATTTAAACAAACTATCTTGCTATTCTTGCAAAGTTAAAAATCATACTTCGTAACGTATATATATATATATATATATATATATATATATATATATATATATATATATATATATATATATATATATATATATATATAAGAGAGAGAGAGAAATCACAAACTGACATATCTTGCTAGTTCTAATTAAAATATTTATGTACATTTTTTATGCTAAAAAATATATGCATCTGCACAACGACATTCTCAGTTTAAGTCTTCCAGTCAAATTATCAATACTGATTTATAAAACAATAATACATAACAGATTATATTCTACAGAATACGTATACATTTTTCTAAGGGTAGTGTACATGAGATATCATAATAAATATATTTAATTTTAGGCTTCAGGTTGTAACAATGCTGCATATAATACACACTCGATTACATGAGAGAGAGAGAGAGAGAGAGAGAGAGAGAGAGAGAGAGAGAGAGAGAGAGAGAGAGAGAGAGAGAGAGAATAATTTCAAGTTTTAGTGTGTGCGCGTGTAAATTAAAAGCTTGTTATTACTAGTCAATATCGTCAATCATATTTGCTCCATTATTCCATACAAATAAGAAGGAAATAATTTTGTGTTGAATTTGTGCCCCCCCCCCCGCACGGTACAAAAATATTGACAAACATACACTTATTTGAAAATAAAATGAAAGAAACTAACCTTGCATTGTTATCATTTATTCCTTTTTCCATCATGCAAAATTTATCAAAGAAAAAAAAATATATCCACGAACTTGGTATATGTAGCGGATGCCGGCTTGCGTATGCATCATTACTGTAGTGTGTATCGCTTATGTCAAATAATATAATCGCAGACGAGACGAAAATATCATCCGATTGCTTGAATGCATCTGCGATTCACGCATGATAAGTTACAAAGTACAAACTGACCAAGATTGTATTGTATCAAGGTTATATGGATGGTTACTATACGACGATATCTCGCAAATAAAAATCATTATTTTAAAATACATTCACTGTGAGTGCAAATGATAATCTTTTCGCTAGCATGGGTTACAAAAGTATTATTAAATCAAGTTATTGTTGTGTATACTATTTGCCCTGCAAACATCAATTATGATTACATTTGGCAGACAAATAGAAACCTGGGTGATCAATAAACACAGCGAGCAATAAACTCCTTGTTTAAACTTACTGACAGGATATCAAATACAAAGGTTATTATATTACAAAGCAAACCAACCCCGGAAACTGATTTTGGTATCTTTTAAGTGTGCCGATTTTTCTTATAAAGTCGGCCGACATAAGGAAGCCAAGTTTGGTTCCTTTGGATTCTTTTAAGTGTGCCGATTTTTTTTCTTTTTTATAAAGTCGGCGACATAGGGAAGCCAATATTGATTCCTTTTTACCTGTATTAACGGGAATTTTCTAAATAAATTGAAACAATGGAGCAGTCTTGAAAGCGACAGAATCTATTGCGTCGTGCACGTATATCAATATAAGGCTGAACAGTAAATTAGTTTTCAGTAGTTTCATCTAAATTCTATCCATAGTTTATAGTGTTTTATTTTTCGACAACAACAAGCATGTACTTCGTCTTGTGGGGATAAATGTACGTCATTTCCGGCTGGCGTCTTCTATAGGTGGGAAATCGTAGCAAGGGGAAGTAACAGCGTTTTATACCTCTATTTCGAGTAATTAAATTATTATTTCTTCTTTACACTTGATAATGTTTTGGTTCTTTTTGTGTGAGTATAACTACTTTTAATCATGTAATGCAAATCTGATGTAAACAAACAAATGTTGGAGTATGGCCGGTGACCTTTACAATTTACAGAATAAAATGTTAGCTATAATTAACAGTCTGTTATTAAAATTGTAATATAAAATGTGTAGTAGGCAACAGATAAACCCGGCAATTTATAAGGAATTTCCAAAGTTTAAGACACAGATTGAGATAAACATATTGACTACAAAACCAAACTAAATAATTTAGGCCAAGTAGAAAATGAACTTAATTTTGGACAAGGTTAAGTCCACCATGCAATGTTGCATTACAATAGCATATAATGAAATAAGAAATGTAAAAAAGACCTAACTAACAATGCAGATTAAAAATACATAACAATATTGTTAATTACTGTAAAAGTCTTGTACGATTTTACATAATCTGAGGACAACCAAACTATTCTTTTGGATACTTTTCCTATTGCTGACTTTCCATGTAAACAGATATAAACAATCTTAATACTTGTATCCTCCAGCCATAAGGCGGATTGTGTTATGTTGTAATGCTGTCCGTCCGTCCATTTGTATGTTTCCAATTTTACTTCCCCATAATAACATTCGTTCCACGTCACCATATAGAATAATCTTTTAGGATGTCTTGTATTTTTGGTGTAAAAAGAAGTCTATTGATTTTGGGTCTAAAAGTCTGAGGTCATGGCTACAAAATAGTGATATATCTTTATACGCACATATGCAAACAATATCAATATCAGCATACAAAATAGTTTGTGCGTGTATGTATTATTTTCGAATGAGAATGAAGATGTAGGTACCAAATGAACCAAAAGTGTAAGAAATCTAATGTGCCTTAACTTAAATAGCATCGCATCGTCAGTAGAAACGAATTGTCCGACCAGTACAACATACCTTACTTGATAGGTTACGCAAAGCAATGTTCAAAATCAGTACAGATTTAGACAAAAATTTCAATTGTATCAGTTGCAGTCATAGCAACACCATAAAAGAAGCAGAATTGAATTCTTTCATCGGGAGGATGCAACACGAAAAACAAAACATCATGGACTTGCTGCATGAGATTAAAAGTTGTTCTTATTGTGGAAACCATTTTTGGATTAAGGAGGAATCGAAAAAGCATGAGACTAGCGGTGCTTCTGCGTGCTGAGCATCTGACGTCTAAATGTATTTTATCTAAATCACATTTTAACTGTTAACAAATCATATCCAATAGATAGTCCATCGTGAGAGCGATGTGTACAAGCTAGTTAAGCTTTTTACCGACATTTCATAATTTGACCCTGTCTTGAAACAGACTAGTCTATACATTGGAATGCTGTACGAAATGTTATAAATGTCTCCAACGATGTATAGTAAATAATATAGTTTGTTTTCTCAAGGACATTTAAAATGCACAAGGTTATGCAAAACTTGGTCTGTGGCATATTGGATACGTAATCATCATTGCTTGTTTACAGAGTTTGTTTGGTTTGCAAAGTCGCCGATGTCTCAGTTTCCTGTGGGGTTTTTTTGTCTTCGCTTTCTTTGAAACTGCATTTTGTATAGGTGCTGGTGAAGATTAAAACTTGCAAATGATATAGTCTATACCAACAGTCAAATAACAATGTTTGAAAGTATCCGAAATTACATGTTCTTCTTATAGCTTATCTGACTGGTCTGCACTAATTTTTCCCATGTTCTCTCTTTTATTTCAAGACTGTCGTCTGTTTGTTCCAATTCCTTTCGCTCCATATTTTTAAACAAACTAATTTTTTCTCTCCGAAGTTTTAATTCATTAGAGTGAATACCTCTTCTGTTGCAATTTATTTTATCAGCTTAAGCAAAGGTTTCTCCTGCGACGTTTTTAGTTTAAGCTGTTGCACTTTATCTTCGCTTCCTTGTCGTTTTTCATTAAAATTGCTGACGATGTGCTTTCGGCTTGGCGAGAGTTAAACTCATCAGTCTCATTATGATGGTTGCTTTTAAAACGCTGTATCTCATTCCACACGTACTTTGTTGAATGTGAACAGTAGGGTCAATGTTGGCATGCTAATTGACTATCTAGGTAGCAAAAATGTAACTAATTAATTGTTAGTGGACGCTACAATATATCACTGACTTCTTGTCACTGTCAGTCACTATTTGTTATTGAAAGTTAGGATCAAGCTTTTTTAAGGAGTTTTTTTTTATGAAATGCAATGTTTATTCTTATAATTCAAATGTGTCTTATTTTAATAAAGATTATTGTTGCTAAGTAGGAGTCGCAATTCCTTTCACATTGCACAAGTGTATTATAAATGTTCTTACGATCTAGGTTAACGAATTCTGTATTCAGCAATATGGTACAAGTACAGAGAGGAAGAACTGCTTTATCAGCAAGTTCACCTCTGCTGAGGTTTATCAGTCCATCATGAAAAAGAGCAACTATTGGAAAGATTATGAATTCTGAAGTTAAATGGAAGCTAAAATTCCCAGGCAGGCGACCATATTTGGAAAACGGAGATATAAAGGATCGCAACAGCTGAACATTATTCAACGAGTTTCATAAATTTAATATTAAATCATTACCCTTTGGAAATTCTTTTATCACATCGTTTTTATTTCAAGTGGAAATTATTTAGATAGAAAGAAGAACGAATAACGATGCACCTTTCATTTGTTATGCGTAAATAATAGACCCAAACAAAGTTAAACAAATATAACGTTTAAAAGTAGATTATACTTTGTTACACATTATATATCAAAGAACAAGTGTCCTTGTGAATAAACAGAAAATTTTTAAGGAGACAAAATCATTTTTTTTTTTCAACACAGAACGTTCAATTCGTATGATGTCACATTGTTTGATATGTTATTGGTTAGTGTGCAGTAGACGATCTATGTTTACCCTAAATTGTCACTTTCACAACTGAACATTACATTGTTGCGATATTCAGGTGAAAAGAGGATTACTAGATACAGAAATTCCCGTGTTTGCTGTATTGTATTTGTGACCTGATATTTGCATTATTTGATTTGGAACAGTAGACTACGGAAGATATAAGTAAATTTCATTTTAAGTCGAAATTGCATCAGATATCGATAAGTTTAGTTACTATAGGGTGGACTCCATATTACAGGTAAACATCTCACTTCTACCCCAACATCAGCTATTTACTGAACAATTCCTTTAGTATTACTTGTTGATGTTATTCTTTCCTTGGTGTTTTACACCATTTTTCCTAGCATTATATGCTATACATGGCGTAACGAGCCCCTGTGTAAATTCGCCATATTCAAAAAGACGTGACCTTTTTTCCCAATTTGCTTTGTGCAGTCAATTCAAAAAATGGCACTAAAATATTCATAGTATTACTGAAAAGAAAAAGTTCCATAAGGCGGGATAAAGAAAATTTTCCGCGATCGCAGCCAATCAGTAAAGGGAATACTGTGCAAGAATTTTATGGGTTTATTTGGACCAATCAGAGTCACATAAAGTGATATGTTCACGTGTTTAATAAACAAAATATTAAAACTGCACACATATATGTAAAGTGCACAGACTGTGGGATAAATTATATGATGGTTCGTAAAGTTTCGTAAAACTCCTGATAACGGATCTTGCAATTTTTCTTAAGGTTGAAGCATACGTTAAGATAATGGCTCGAGGTCTTGACCTTTTTTTTGGAATCTAGTTGATTCTCCGTTCTTCAGAATCACATTTAAGCAGTGCCTAAGCCGTACGGTAATAGTTTTCCGATGGGCTTCATGATGACATTTCTCCTTCCTTTACAGATGAAAACAAAACTACGTACTATATATATTAAAGATTTTTGTTTAGGTTAGTAATGCAAAAATTTGAATGTTTAGAGGCATTAGACTACATTTATTTTGGTGACAATTGCACTCAAGTCTCTTTCGAAGATTGGAAAAATGTTTGTAATTTTTTAGTTTTTTAATATGAATTTTTAAATAGAGTGTAATGGATTGACTGTTGTAAAGACGATTTCGATACCTACTTCATGATCAGTAATAATTAATTTAGACTTAAAATATTTTTAAAGTTACAGTGCTTAATATGTTAGTATTTTAGGTCAAAAATTCAGTGAAATAATTTTCTTCAAAATGTTTTATTAGTCTGAAATATTTATTTTTTTAAGTAATTTGGCTATCGTTAATATATTCGATATTTAATTATTTACGTTGTCTTCTAAAACACAGAAATTCCGGAAATGTATGAAGATGGGAAGCTTCAAGGAATATGGTCATTTCGTACGTAGTTTTTAAATATTTAAATTGTAACACTTTATGACTCTGTATTTATATATTATATTTTTATATCAAGTATTTTATAATTTCAATAAAATAGTTTTCCGCTGGACTTCATGATGATAGTTCACCTCTCTTTACAGACCCGTACATCGTCTCACCCAGTGATGTAAAATAATACTGTCATAGCAAGTAGGTTGCCAGAACTTATAACACGAGAGAGACCTGACGAGGAAGTCGCTGTGATACATTAAGGTCTATCTTAGACCATCCTGTTTATAGTGGCGTGCATTTATTGTGCATGCTGGATGAGGGTGTGACGATTCTTAGACTATACGACGCATACACATACATACAAAGAATATAAAAATACTTATCTTATAATTATTAATATATATTTTAATGTTCACATCAAATATTTATATGCAAGATCATCATAATATGTAAATCCCAAGTTCACGAACGGAGCAATATTATTCTGGGAAACAGTCTTTTTCAACAATGTGTCTTTTCTATGTCAATATTTCTCGCAATTACTATTAATATTTTCCATAAAAGAATTAGATTCTCTTTTGTGGTCGTCCAAGCTTGTATTAAAATATTGTTCTGTACAAAAACTTTAGCGTTTCACGATTATTTATGTCTCGTTCCAGTGTACATTCACTAATTTTGTGTGGTTTTTAATTCCATTTTCAAATCTGGTAAAGCATTCATGGTAATATATTTCGTTACTACCAAAATTTTCTCTCTCATGCTCGAGCGCAAAATTCAGCCAAAACTTTACGAGTTGTTGGTTAGTGACACAAGATTAATTAATCATCTATAGTTTTCTAGGAATATTTTTACAACGATAATTTTGTTGAGTCTGAGGATAAGTAGTTGTTAAACCTTATATCAATAATAAAAGTACACGATACATCAAATTTAATATACCATACTTAACAAGATTCGTCTGTGTAGATAAATTCTAACGATGGCAGAAAAATACGTCCATGACCGACATAAGTAGACAAAGTAGACAATCTTGTGCTACAACTTGATACATATAATGACGGGTGTTTAAGGTGTAGCGGTTGCGCTTATTCAGCAAATATTTAATCAAGATAACTGGAGCAAACAAAATCTAAATAAAATGCTATGTCATTGATCTCTGAATTATGTTCAATAAGCACCATGCACAAATCTGCAAAAATATAATCATTCTTATTAGAAGCCTGATTCCAATGGAGTCATCAAATGTTAAAACCTATCTGAACTCAAAATAAAGAATATAAAAGCTGCAGAAGAAGAAGAAGAAGGAAGAAGAAGAAGGAAGAAGGAAGAAGGAAGAAAGAAGAAAGAAGAAGAAAGAAGAAAGAAGAAGAAGAAGAAGAAAGGGATGGTGATAATGATGATGTAGTTGTATGTTGGAAAAATGCCACACCATCCTAGCGTGTAAATCAATTCCAGTTGCCCCTACACACTGCTTTTTAAAGCTCATGTATTATTCGCCATAGATAATATTTAGAGCATCAAATTAAAAATATTTTAATTTCAGACTTCTGCCCTTTTTCAAGACTTTTACTATCTTCCGAACTATTAGGCAAACACTTTAATGCTCAAGTTGGTCTATACTCGGAAGTATGGATCACACTAAAATGGTCTGTGTTATTTCGTTTATACGATGTAACCAAAGTACATGTTACAAAAAGCTTCGCGACTTGTGTACTGCACATGACTCAAATTTTGTCTTGCATGCAATAAGCCAGAGTCTGAACGTATATTGAAATGAAAACTGAATAGAATTATTTATTGCGTGTTGCTATGACTATTTATTCTTAAATGCATCTGTTACGTATCGGCTCGTTCAAAGTAACAAAGAAAGATTGAAGACAACAAGCTTTGCAAATTTTAACAAAAATAATTTATTTCCCTAGAAAACACGGAGAGAAGGTAAATATGTGAAACAAGACTTACGATTTACGAAGAAGATCCAAAAAATTGTTCTAAATTTGTGAAAACACACAAGTCCTGTGAATAAACAGTTCTAAATTGATACAGTCTGAATCTCAGTTCCTTTCCAAGATGGCGGATGATGACGTCAGACGAAGGCTAACACAAAATGTCCAAAATTTTCACTGTGAATCACAATTTATATTGTTCTGTTCCGATTTAGAAATAATTTCATCAAATGTCTTTGTCCAAAGCCAGTAGTGTTGTTCTCCAGGGAAAATAATTATTTAGAAAGTAGATGAAATACAGCTACCACCATTAACAACACACATGTTGTTCCTCGTACGAATGAGCAACTCTTTCCAGCACAGAAATACCTTTCTTAAGGTATTATAAAGTCTGTAAGATATTATGATGTGACTCTGAACCACGACTGACTACGATTACGACTCTGACTACCACTAAATATTTCTTACAAGTAACTGAGCATTTAAAACAAGCTAATGCGTCATTACATGTACACAAGCACGAAGAACACGTGATTTCGCAATCCATCTGGACATTACGAAAACCTAAACAAGTATCAGCCAATCATTTACATAGCTACTGCTGAATGTTTACTTGCGACGAATTTACTATCATACAAAGCTCGTGCTTACATGAGTCACATTTACGTTTTAAATAAATACGATGTTTCTAACATGCTATTAGATCTTGTTAACATAATCATCACCATAATAATAATAACATTTAGTGGCATAAAAATAAAATAAAAATGAAACAAAGAATTAGAAGAATTTAAATTTTGACACATATGTAATTTGACTACAGGGTCGTAACACTTTCCCCCATAAAGAAAAAAGAAAGATTTATGTAATAAAGCTTTCTTTTTTTACCAGATGTAAATTATACACGAGGTAAAATAAAATTACTTAAGAAGAACTCTTATAAGTCTACACAAAGGTGTATATGAAAATGACATTTCTATACACGGGAAAGTGCGTCTGCAATTAAATTATCTTTTCCTTTAATGTGCCTCATGTCAAGATTGTTACTCTTGCAAAAATAAACTCCATCTCAATAGTCTTTGATTTTTATTTTTTTCATTCTGCTGATGAAAGTAAGGGGGTTGTGGTCACTAAACACAACAACCGGAGAAGGAGCTGAACTGATATAAACTTCAAAATGCTGTAATGCCAGTATTAAAGCTAAGCATTCCCTCTCGATTGTTGAGTAGTTTCTCTGGTGTTTATTTAATTTCTTAGAGAAGTAACACACTGGGTGTTCTACACCATTTTTGTCATCTTGAAGCAAAACTGCTCCAACCCCAACATCACTTGCATCCACAGATAGTTTGAATGGTTGACTGAAATCTGGAGCTGTTAAAACTGGTGCACTTTTAAGTATGGCTTTTAATCTATCGAAAGCCTCTTGACATTTTCCAGTCCAAAGAAACTTGTTTTTCTTTCTCAACAAGTTTGTCAGAGGTTCAACAATATCAGAAAAATTAGAACAAAATTTGCGATAGTACCCAGCCATACCCAAAAATCGCATCAGCTGTTTTTTACTGACAGGCACAGGAAATTCAGAAATAGCCTTGACCTTAGCATCTATAGGTTTAATTTGACCATGTCCCACAATATGTCCTAGAAAAGTAACACACGCACGGCAGAACTCACTTTTAGATAAATTAATAGTCAAATTTGCATCCGTGAGTCTGTCGAAGAACTTCCGAATCGTGGCTAGATGTTCTTTCCAGGTGTTGTTGTAGATGATGACATCATCAATATAGGCATCACAATTGTCTAGACCAGAAATAATCATATTCATAAGGCGTTGAAAAGTACTTGGAGAACCCATCATCCAAAATGGCATTACTTTATACTGGTAGAGTCTATCTGGAGTCACAAATGCCGAAATTTCTTTCGCTCTTTCCGTTAGTGGAATTTGCCAAAAACCCTTCAGAAGGTCGAATTTAGTGACGTATTTGGCATTTCCAATTTTGTCGATACAATCGTCGATTCTTGGCAATGGAAATGAGTCTGTTTTAGTCACACTGTTCACCTTTCTATAATCCGTACACATTCGGAAAATTTTATCCGGTTTCGGAACAAGAATGCACGGTGAACTCCAATCACTCTTACTGGGCTCTATAAAATCATTTTCCAGTAAATACTGAATCTCTTTTTTCATGTATTCCCGTTTAAAAGGATTCATTCTGTATGGGTGTTGTTTCATGGGTTTCGAATCTACTATTTCAACGTCGTGAAAAATTTTGTTTGTCCTTGTAGGCACGTCTGGAAACAAGTGCTCATATTCAGACAATAATTGTTTAAGTTCACTTTTTCTTGATTTTGTAAATGAGAAAGTTTCTGGTCTAGATTTTCCATAACTTCCGAATTCCGAAGACTTGTTGTTCCAAGATTAGTAGAATCCAACTGAATTCCTTCACTCAAATCCTCAGCTGGTGGGACAGGTACAACTAAATTAATGGCATGATTTACCTGGCTATTTCTTTCAACATACTCCTTTAACATATTGATGTGGCACAGTTGTTTTGGTTTTCGCCTATCAGAAGTATTTATAATGTAATTTAAATCACTTATTTTCTTTTCAACCGTGTATGGACCATAATATTTTGCCTGAAGAGGATTTTGTGGAATGGGCAAGAGAGCCAGGAGTCTATCACCAGATTGAAAACTCCTATCCCTTGCGTTTTTATCATATCTTAACTTCATCTTTGACTGCGTAGAGTGCAAATTTGCTCTTGCGACCTCACAAGCCTTTGACAATTTATACTTGAAACCAGAGACATAATCAAGAAGATTAAGTTCTGTTTCTTCATTTGAAAGAAGTTTCTCTTTCAATAACTTTAAAGGTCCACGCACAGTATGTCCAAATACCAGTTCAAAAGGACTGAACCCTAGAGACTCCTGAACGGACTCTCTAACTGCAAACAAAAGTAAATGAATGCCTTCATCCCAGTCTTTACCTGTGTCAAAACAATATGATTTCATCATGTTTTTCAGAGTTTGGTGAAATCGTTCCAAAGCCCCTTGGCTCTCAGGATGATAGGCAGATGATCTGAACTGTTGAATGCCCAATTCATGCATGGCTTGCTGGAAAATTCCAGACATGAAATTTGACCCTTGATCCGATTGGACAAATTTGGGAAGGCCAAATTGAGTAAAGAACTTTATCAAAGCCTTTACTATATTTTTGGTTACCTGACTTGGTCTTTGGTAAGGGATCAACACAATCTACCAAAGTTCCACTGAATGGTTCGTCAAATGCAGGAATTGGTTGCAGATGAGCTTTAGGTATCTTTTTGATTTGGTTTTCCTACAATTTGACAAGTATGACAAGATCTACAAAACTTGCAAACATCACTTTTGATTTTTGGCCAATTGAAGTGAGTCAAGATCTTGTGATACGTTTTATTTATCCCTAAATGACCAGCCATAGGGGTTTCATGGGCCAAACTAAGTATTTCCTGTCTGTAAGGTTTCGGAGCCACAATCTGATATTTTACTGACCATTCGTCACTAGCAGGTACTTCGAGAGGTCTCCATTTTCTCATAAGAACTCCATTTTTAATGAAGTAACAGACAGGTACTTCAGTTGCTTCTTTTTCACTAACGGCCCGCTGAAACAAACAGGAGATCTCAGGATCCTTCTCCTGTTCGACGACAAGTGATTGTCGTTTATCACCCTGATCAGATAAAAGAGAATGAGTATTCAAAAGAGGATCACTATGATCAATACCTTTTGACTGATCCAAATTAGAAGTGAAAGTGACCTCATCAAAAGCCTGACCAATACATGTGTCAGCTAAAGGAATACATTCCTTATCAAAATCATTCTCAAGAGCTTTCTTTGCCATAGCTCTGGTAACTGCACAAGCTGGGAATAAATCAGGGATTTCTTTTTCAATAGGATCAACTTTCTGATCCAAAGAAGGCTTGTCAGTTACAAGTGGATTAACCACAACCTTGTCTCCAGCTAAGTCATTGCCTAGCAACAAATGAATGCCCTCAACGGGTAAAGTAGACACTACACCGACTGTCACAGGTCCTGAAACTAAGTCTGATGACAAATTAACAGAATGGAGAGGAACATTAACAAAGCCGCACTCTACTCCCTGAATGAGAACACTCATTAGAACAGGTCTTCTCAGAAGAAGGCAAAATACCTGAAACTAAAAAGACTGAGAAGCTCCTGTATCCCTTAAAATTTTAATAGGGATAGGATTGGCCAAATCACCCAAGAGTGATATAGAACCCTTCGACATGAATGGTTCAAAATTCTCCATAACACAATCAGACTGAGGTTTTTCAAACCCAACAAATGTATTGTTTTCAATACATGACCGTGACCTTGACCTCTTAGAAATAAGAGCATTTGGGATAGGTCTATCTTGATTCTGATGCCTATATTTCAATTTGAAGCAATCAGAAATGACGTGTCCTTTTTTCTTACAATAGGTACACGTAGGAATAGACAAGGAGTTTGAATCAAGTCTCTCAGAGGCTTGATTTTTAGAATTTGTGCCAGATTGAGTTTTACTGAGAGTCGTATTTGGTTGAAAAACCTTTCTATTAGTGGACTGCTGCGTGAAAGATTTGCTTACAGCAGGAACTTTATGAGCTAAGGAATACTTATCAGCAGCAAGAGCAGCATTTTCCAAGGTTTTGACCTCATGATCTTCAAGGTGATTTTTGATATCACTAGGAATACAATTTTTAAACTCTTCGAGTAATACCAGTTGTTCGAGTCTTTCATAATCATGTTCAATTTTCTCAGACAGACACCATCTCTTGAACAACTGTTCTTTTTCTCTAGCAAATTCAACATAAGTGTGTCTAGTTTCTTTTTTGTAGTTTCTGAACTTTTGCCGATAAGCCTCAGGGATTAATTCATAACCCTTCAAGATGCATTCCTTAACTAAATCGTAATCAGAACTTTGTTGTACTGACAGAGATATATAGATCTCTCTGGCCTTGCCATAAAGTACGCTCTGCAATAATTGAGTCCAATACTCTCTTGGCCATTTCGAATTCTCAGCGACTTTTTCAAAATGAATAAAATATTTGTCTACTTCCTTTTCACTAAATTGGGGAACTAACTTGATATTTCCTAAAATGTTAAAATTTGAATTTGCACGGGAAATGGAATCGTGCCTGTCACTTGCCAGATCCAATTCTTTCATTTTAATTTGCATCTGTCTCTCTCTCCCTTTCTTCAAATTGCATTTGTTCCTTTTGTAATTCTATTTGCCTTTCTTTTTCCCTTTCTTCTGTTTGTCTTTGTTTCTTTTGTAATTCTATTTGCCTTTCTTTTTCCCTTTCTTCTATTTGTCTTTGTTTTTCCCTTTCTTCTATTTGTATTTGTCTTTCTTTTTCCCTTTTTTCTAATTGCATTTGTCTTTCTTTTTCCCTTTCTTCTAATTGCATTTTCATTTGTTCATTCTGACTCTGAAGCTCGAGCTTCCTTAACTCTATTTCCATTTTTTTTATTTTTAGTTCTAATTTCTTACTGTCAGAGTCTGTCATAGACTTACTGACAGATGCCAAAACACTTTGGTCAAAAACATTCTGTCCTACCAAAAATTGAATTAAAATCTTTTTGATTTCTTGCTTTGTCAAGGAAGCTTTAGCTTCAGAAAGATCGTACTTTCTGGCAAGTTCAAGCAACTCATCCTTCTTCAGACTATCCAACTGTTCTTGAGTTGGGTTAGAAAGAAAACTCTCCACTTTTGACATTCTTAAAGAAAGCCTGTTGTTTTCACTAAGATTTCAAATAAAATGGGATTTGAACTAGGGGAATTTAAATTTCAATTTTTAGCCAATTTCATATATCAGCCAATTTCATATATCCCGAAGGACGAGCAACCCAATTTTCTTTATGTTACGTATCGGCTCGTTTAAAGTAACATAAAGAAAAGAGTGACTACAACAAACTTTGTAAATTTTAACAAAAATAATTTATTTCCCTAGAAAACACGGAGAGAAGGTAAATATGTGAAACAAGACTTACGATTTACGAAGAAGATCCAAAAAAATTGTTCTAAATTTGTGAAAACACACAAGTCCTGTGAATAAACAGTTCTAAATTGATACAGTCTGAATCTCAGTTCCTTTCCAAGATGGCGGATGATGAAGTCAGACGAAGGCTAACACAAAATGTCCAAAATTTTCACTGTGAATCACAATTTATATTGTTCTGTTCCGATTTAGAAATAATTTCATCAAATGTCTTTGTCCAAAGCCAGTAGTGTTGTTCTCCAGGGAAAATAATTATTTAGAAAGTAGATGAAATACAGCTACCACCATTAACAACACACATGTTGTTCCTCGTACGAATGCGCAACTCTTTCCAGCACAGAAATACCTTTCTTAAGGTATTATAAAGTCTGTAAGATATTATGATGTGACTCTGAACCACGACTGACTACGATTACGACTCTGACTACCACTAAATATTTCTTACAAGTAACTGAGCATTTAAAACAAGCTAATGCGTCATTACATGTACACAAGCACGAAGAACACGTGATTTCGCAATCCATCTGGACATTACGAAAACCTAAACAAGTATCAGCCAATCATTTACATAGCTACTGCTGAATGTTTACTTGCGACGAATTTACTATCATACAAAGCTCGTGCTTACATGAGTCACATTTACGTTTTAAATAAATACGATGTTTCTAACATGCTATTAGATCTTGCTAACATAATCATCACCATAATAATAATAACATTTAGTGGCATAAAAATAAAATAAAAATGAAACAAAGAATTAGAAGAATTTAAATTTTGACACATATGTAATTTGACTACAGGGTCGTAACACATCAGATTTCGTTTCGTAAGTTTTCTAAATTTGTAACCTCTATCTCGTATTTCTGGATAACGAATGAACAAACATGAAAATAGGTATTCATTGTTACACAGCTGGCAACATACCAATGAACAAACATGAAAACAGGTATTCATTGTTACACAGATGGCAACATTCGGAATTCAAAAATGCTCTAGAACGTATGTAATTTATGACATCTATTTTTTATGTTGCAATTGATGGGTGACAGTTTCCATTACATATGCCTTATACCTTGATTATCCACCTTTGCAAAGTCTCTAATTTTAAGAAACCAATTGCGATTGTGTCCAAGTTAAGAAAATATCATCGATACACATGACAGAGACAATATGGTAGCATTTGGGCCTGACCAATTATTTCTGTAACTCATTCAGCTTCATATTGTTTGCAGAAGCTAGAACAAACCTCTTCACGATAGTGGTCGTTTTCAAGATAATCTTTTGAAATAAAATTAAAGTTGGTTTTTAAAGACAAACATTTATAACATCAAACATTCTCTCGCCGGGTCCATATTGGATTCGGATTGTCAAGCAGAACCTTTCTTTAGGCAGCGAAATCATAATCATCCTCGATGTTTGTCGAAGCTATCAATATCAGAATACAGTTTTTAGGAGGTTTAATTTTACTCAATTCTGAAGGCAAATCATTTGTATCCGTCACATATGAAAGCTATTTCAAAGTCAAAGGGTTTAAATAAAACCTACGTATTTGGCAATAAGCTCAGTCGCACTTAGGCAATCTCAAAGAAGGGACCCACATGGCAGAAGTTCCTTTAGTATGGTCCAGTGTTTTCTACAGGTTTGTGAATTTTCTAACGAAGATAAACTTCACAGGCTTTGAATTATGCTGGAATCAAGTAATCGATTTTTTTTGTCCAAAACCCGCTTTAACGTAACGTTCCAAGTACACGTCTGACTTCCAATGCTCTTTTGAAAGAGGCTGATAATATTCCAAATATAAACTATATTGATCTCGGTTCATGATAACGGTGGAATTCCCTGTTATTGCTCTCTTTGTTACTAAATATTTGTTTTGCGATATATTTTGCAACACCCAAATTTCTTATTTACTGAAGTTTGAATTCGGAATTAATAAGCCAGGTGTACTTACTTTCTGATGTCAAAAATGCAGTTCCGAACCTCTGCATACAAATAAGCAGGCTAACAACTTGATTTGAATTTTGGTTCACGATGATGTTTGTCTTTCGAATTGATGTAAAACTTTATGGACAAACCCTTTTCTAAAATCTTGTACATCCTCATTTAAAGTGTCTATTAAATCCAGTGTCGATATAAAACTAGACCTATTGAGAGCAAACCCTACCCAGCCACAATCTCATCCGACCAGTGTATGTCGTCGATCCCTCAGTTTAGGGATAAAATTGAAGTTTTGGATTTAAAAGAATTTAGCATGTCCAAATTCCTGACGTGTAAGTTTGCAAGACTTGTAACAAAGTTTCAGAGTAATTAAGCAGCTAAAAGATGATCTTTGAATTGGAAAACACCTATTTTGCAAAAGCAGCCGAAAGTTTTCTAAATTCTGCATGGATTGTCACTACGTTTTGCTTATTATTAATTCAGATATCTACAATTACTTTTTCAAAGTTTAACGCTCAGCCTTCTTGGCCAAATGTATCCGATTTTGTATCCAAAGGTAACTTTGTATTTCCGAATAGTTTATAAATATGAAATGACAATCACTACCACCTCTTTACAGAATTAAGGCATGGAAGAGAGATCTTAATCTGAGAGAGAGAGAGAGAGAGAGAGAGAGAGAGAATTATCTTTGTAATAAACAAACTTGACACAGAATAAATTTCATCATTTCTGGTCGCTACACTCAGCATCTCATGGCCGTGTTGTGCAAGTCGGTAATACCGGCAAAATATAGGAAAATGGGTGGAGGTGGGGATACACTGTCCGTTTTGAACAGACTGTCTCTAGGATTTTACTTCAAAATGCAAAAACATGTTGCAAAAGCTGAAGCATATTGCAAATCTACGACAAAGATACTACTACAGATTCAAATATTTATTTTCAGTTAACTTAGTTTGAGCGAGCAGGATATCTGTGATGAAAGCGTGTGCCTTAATTTCGTCTGAAGTCGGCTGCAGACCATTGGTTATGGCTCCTTTATGAATATGAAACCCGGGCACTCACGATGCTCAAGGGACTCCCTGCTACATGCGGTGGGCTGATTGGTAGCAGCTATTTTGGCAAGTCCGCTGAAATAGAAGATTACTTTAATTGTTATAACGACACGGTGAATAAAAAAATGTTTACGAAAACTGTTGAAGGTGATGCTAGTCCATGTGTGTGTGTCTGTGTGAGTGCGAATCAAACACGATATGTGGAAGTGAAACTAATATAAGTAACGCAGTATAACCTTACTTATGAGTACGTTATGACACCAATGAAGTACTCGCATTTGAATTTAACTTACACTTCTTGGCTTCACAATTGTAAAAAACAATAATTCAGTTCTAATCATCTAACACATACTATTCATCTCGCTTTAAAGTCATTATCAACTAAGGAGGCCAGACTAGCTTGTGGTTGTTCCCTAGCTACTGCGACTCTGCAGGTCTCGTTTGGATCCTTACTTCCAGCATGTGCACAACTATGTGGTCATATATCCATAGTCCATAGTTTCTTAACGTTCTCCGCACCACTTTAGACGGAGAACTGACTATGGAAACATGAAAAACGTGATGGATACTCTTTAGCTTTGTAAGTCCACTGACCTGGGATTAATTCTCTTGTTCTGGCATATCGAAGAGGTTACTTTCTTCCGGTCGTCCAGTCACCACCCGAACTACATGTACCCTCTAACTCCAATATCTATGAACAGCTTATCATCAGTCGTCTCTCTCTCTCTCTCTCTCTCTCTCTCTCTCTCTCTCTCTCTCTCTCTCTCTCTCTCTGACCGAATGGTCTAAGGCGGTCACTCAAAAGAAAAATAATTTCAAAATGAAAGTTTTATACCCCAGGTTGTGTATAGAATAGTAAGTCTGTGAAGTTTTAGCTTGATGCTACTATTAGATTCAGAGGACATGATCATGAGTAGAGTAGGGGGGCTGTTTAGCGTCAATGGAAATTAGCATTACAGACCCCTCCCCTCCCCCCGGGGCTGTATAGTGTCACGATTTATAGCGTCAAAATATCACCCTGGGGCTGTTTGGCGTCAATGGGAATTTAACATCGGGAATGTATAGGGACAAGAGGAACGGCACAGGTAGGGTGACGTCACGGTACTGGACACTTGCAACATTGTGGCAAGTGGCTGACCTGAATACGCGTAGCTACTCTAGGTAGGGACAAATAATACAATAGAGAGACAGAGACATATACAACACACATATAACATGTAGGCAAGAAAGAATAAATCTTTTCGAGGCAATGGACTGGCCCTGAAAAGGGCCTTTGTTTGTTATGTTGACACCATTCCGTTAACATAGAGGGCATCGCATAGGTCTTCTTCTCTTCCTCAAACTTCGTCTAACCTCTGGTCCATAAATCAGAACTCGCTTCAGACAGCCTTGTCTTTCCACATAGGTCCTTCTTTTCCAAACGGTTGTCCTGGTGATCCGAACGATTCTCCATGATGATCTCACATACATAGGTAAGTCCGTACGGAACAGCATCGACGATACGAGGGTAGACGATTCAACGTTGGTCCACATCTTTGTGACGAGAACAGGTGAAGGGAATGAAGTGAACCGCGTTTATTTATAGTGGAAGACTGGATCGAAACGGATTGAAATTGTTCACCAATCCCAACACGCGTTACAAAATTCAGTCACTTCGCGGAGTCTGTCTTCCAATCCGAAGAGAGCTACCTGTGACGTCACATTCCCTATATAGGTGCGCTAGCGTCTGTGCGCAGTGAATCGATGCGACATTGTTTTGTGAAACATGACTGAAACTAAGAAGACGATGAATTGGGGTGCACCGGCTTTGAAGACGAAAAGCGATGGCATAACAGCGTCTACCAAAGTTAACACAGCGCTACCTCCAGAAGAGGTTGATTTCAACTGGGATTTAGTAGATTTTTTCTCTTCTTCGCAAGAATTTGTTCCGGTACCAGTACCTTCGCCACTTTCTCCTTATTTACCACACGTCGACGATTTTAAACAAAGACAGAAAGAAGAATTGGAGAAATTTTTACAGCAGCAGAAAGAGGCAGAACAAGCATTTCTCCTTGAACAGCAACAGCGAGAAGAAGAAGAGTCAAGAAGGAAACGACAGGAAGAAGAAGCAGTAGAGAAAAAAACAAAGGCTAGGAGAGAAGGAGAACAGTGAAAGTCAAACGGTAACGGTACTCTTGTACATTTTGGCCGAGTTAAGAAGTCTGAAACCATTGTATCAGACTTCTTTATTACGACCCAAGAGAAAAAGACCTCCCCGAGCCAAACAGCCCAACCCTGTTACTACACCAGAGATACCAGCCCTAGTGATTTCTACCCAATCATTAAAAGGAGCAAGTCCACAAGTAGGCCTTGGCCGTGGCAAAGGCTTAAGGCAGTTAAAGCGGATTGCTTCTCGTTCCTGAGTTTGTTCTAAGAAAAAAACAAACACCCAACGGTCCTTTTCAGGACCACTCACTTCTTTCGAAAAGAGATAGTATTCATTTTGCCAAAATCAATTAAAACTCAAAATCCCTTGTTTAACCCTATGATGTACGTGTTGTGAGTGCATGAGTGTAGACCCTTATTATTCTAAACAATCAAAACCAAGAGACACTTACTTTTTTCAGTCTGATCTATTCTGGTACAAATATTTGCAATTCAATGTCACAACACAACATAACACAACACTTTTAAAAAGTTCATAGACTTCTTCTGTGTCTCTTCTCTTCTTTCACTCTCTCTGTTTTCTGATTTTCTTCACTTTCACAAGTTTTTCCTCCTCTTCTTCCTCACTTTTTCCTCGTCTTCTTTTCTTTTCTATCTTCTCTTTCTGAACGTGTCGGGGTTCTTCCTTTGCCGAGGTCACCTCTTCTTCTTCTTCCTCCTCCTGCTCCTGTTGTTTCTTATGGCAATCTGAAGACCAATGTCCTTTCTCTTGAAAATGATAACGAGAATCTTGACTTTTGTCTCTTCTGACACCGGTCTTGCTTTTTTGACGATCTGGACATTCTATAGCCCAATGCCCTTTCTTCTGACAGATATAGCAAGTATCTTGACTTTTATTTCGAAAGGAGGGAGAGTAGTCCGTTGGCTTCTCTGAAGAAAACTTTCGTACGACAATTCGCAGTGCTCTAATCAGAAGTTCGATTTGTGTGGGTTCTTCCATCGTGCTGGTCGGCTTGAGAGTGAAATGAATAAGACAGCAGCCCTTTATATATGCACTAAGCCTAACATGGATATATAGGGGTCTTTGGTGTTTCAAATGTAGTCATTTGACTTTTTGCAGTCAAGATGAAACGATCGCATCATTTCGTAAAGAAAGGAGAAGAAAGTAAGAGGCAGAAACGTGATTATCGCCTCGCACAGTAGCTGAAGTCTTGGCTCAAATTCATGTCAGCGATTTTGAAGATGAGATGAGTGAGCCAGAATCTAGACCCAGAGAGTCTACACCCAGTCAAAGTCCATCACCACCAGTAAACCCTGAAAAGTACTACCACATTCGAGAGACAGACAAACGCTCCTCCAGAAAATTTAGAACTACGGCCTACACGTACGCAGTGAAGTTTAAAGATTTCAAGTCCGACGTACCGTTGGAAAAAGCAGAAGGGTTCATCACTGATGTGTGGGATTCTTTGTTAACCACACTGAAACGGCAATGTGAAGCCAAAAAAGATGATCGCTTGAGACTTTCTAATCATCACGACAGTTTGAAGTCACCCGTTTGGATCGAGTTTAGCAGCCCGGCAGAATTGACACCTTCCAAAGTCATGGACAAGATTCAATACGTGCAACAATCCAACGACAAGTTTCACATCACCGACGGAAAAGCAACACTGTTCATGACCCACGTGTCTCTTCCCCAAGGGACGGGACGCAAAAGGGTGATCTTGGCAGACAACCTTCGCAGCACCAAAAAGAGCCTCGTTCAAATCAACAACCCTCAAGACCAGATGTGTTTAGCCCGTGCCATCGTGGTGGGACGAACGTATACCGACAAGAACGACACGGCAGAATGGAAAAGAGGCTGGCAAACTATTCGACAACCGGACCGACCAAGCCAAACAACGAAGACAAGCAGAACTCCTGTTACAGCAAGCGGGGATATCCAAAGACACACCCAGCGGTATTCCTGAAATGCAAAAGTTGCAAGACGTCTTAGCTCCACGCTACACCTTGAAAGTGCACCCTCAAGAAGTGCGAGGACCTCTGTTGTTTCTAGGCAAAAATTTCAAAGATGGAAAATACATTCACGTCTATCATCACGATGAACATTTCGATGCCATTACCAGTATCGCCCCTTTCCTGGGATACAGTTATTACTGTGAGAAATGTGACTATGGCTATCACAATCGAGAGCAACACAAGCATTGCGGATCGAAATGTGAGGGATGTTTAGCCTCTAAGCCCTGTCTGGACGAAGAACAAGAACGAGTGCATTGCCCAGCTTGTCAGCGCACGTTCGTCAGTCCTACCTGTTACCAACAACATCTAAAGACGCAAGGTTCACAGCAGAAAAGTGCTTGTCAACTCCTGAGATTGTGTCCTACTTGTGGACAAGGCATACGTACCAATAATGCCAAGGCGCACGTCTGTTCAGGAAAAAAGCGATGCCACATTTGTCACCAAACCATGGACTTAGAACACCAATGCTACATTCAAAAATACCAATCCAAACACGAAGAAGAAGATAATGACAAGAAGAAAGGCCATTTCATCTTTTTCGATTTCGAATGCATGCAAGAGACTGGCATTCACATTCTTAATTTCTGCGTGGCTCACCAAGCGTGTGAGAAGTGCATCCAAGAGCCTATCTTGACTCATTGCCCTCACTGTAGCAAGATTCCTGGAGGACGTGAAAAAATCTTTCGGGGACCAAACACGCTGACCGATTTCGCCCAATGGATCTTAAACCCTATCGACGAGACGTGGAGTCAAGAGGACATCGAGATACTATACGGAACAAAGAACCGAACGTCCTAAAGTGACTTTGAAAGGAGCCAAAATCATTTCCATGCAAGTGGGCCAAGTGCAGTTTAAAGATTCGATGAGTTACTTGGCCCTGCCTTTGAGTCGCATGCCTAAAACGTTTGGAATGACAGAAATAGCCAAAGGGTATTTTCCGCACTTTTTCAATACCAAAGCCAATCAACACGCCGTTCTGCCCCATTTGCCTGAGGCTCACTTCTATGACCACGACAACATGCGTACCGAACAATGAGAAGCTTTCTACGCATGGTATCAGACTCACGCTTCGGACCGCTTCGACTTTCAGGAAGAAATGTTAAAATATTGTCGTTCCGACGTGGACATTTTACGGCGTTGCTGTGGAAAATTTCCAGAACTGTTCATGGAACACGAAGGGATCGACCCTTTGAAAGAAGCCTGCACCATTGCCAAAGCGTGTTCTTTAGTGTACCGCCAAGGATTCATGCCTGAAAACACCCTGGCTGTCATCAGTCCTCAAAAAATCAATTTTGTCAAACGTTAATACTCGGTCAAAGCCCTACGCTGGCTACATTACTTGTGTGACAAGGAAGACAAATGGATCCAACATGCTTGCAACGGAGGAGGCGAAAAGACCATCGGAAAGTATTCAGTGGATGGCTGGGACTTAGAAAACCCCCAGATCGTGTACGAGTTTAACGGGTGCTTATTTCACGGATGTCCCATCTGCTACCCTCAACGTAACACTAAAAATCAGTTTTTACAACGGACCATGGAAGACTTGTACCAGGCCACTTGTCAGGGACGCTTGAAGTTAGAAGAGCAAGGATACTAAGTGGTAGAAATGTGGGAAAACGAGTACGATCAGCGATTGAAAACCGATTCCGAGTTTAAGCGTATCGTGGAAAGTTACAAGCTCGTGGACCCACTGAACCCGCGGGACAGTTTGTACTGAGGACGGACGAATGCCACCTGTTTGCTGTACCAAGCCGACGAGGAGAAAGGAGAAAAAATCAAATACTTGGACGTGTGTTCTCTGTATCCGTACGTGTGCAAATATTGTCACTTTCCTGCAGGGCACCCGCAATTGCTGACGGACAGCATTCGCCAATACGAAGGATTGATCAAGTGTAAAGTCAAGTGTAAAGTCTTGCCTCCCACGTACTTGTACCATCTCGTTTTACCTCACCATTGCCAAAGAAAACTGATGTTTCCCTTGTGCCATACTTGTGCCGAAATGTGCAACCAAGACCAACCTTGTCAGCACACCCAGGAAGAACGCGCCTTGACAGGAACGTGGGTTAGCGTGGAATTGTTCAAAGCTCTGGACTTGGGATACCAACTGTTAGAAGTGTACGAAATTTACCACTTTCCCATGACAGAAAAATACCACAAGGGCAACGAGACTCAAAAAGGCATTTTTGCAGATTACGTGAATGTCTTTTTGAAACTGAAACAAGAAGCCAGCGGCTATCCTTCCTGGTGCAACACTCCCGAAGACCAAACAAAAATTCAAAGACAAATACTGGGAGCAGGAAGGGATCACTTTAGACCACATCGAGAAAAACGAAGAAAGGCGATCTTTTGCCAAAGTGATGTTGAATTGTTTGTGGGGTAAAATGGCACAACGACCGTGTTTACCCAAGACGGAGTATTTGACAGAACCTTCCCGCAACTTCCAGATGATTCACGACAAAACTAAATACATGAAACACGTGGACGTCCTTCGTGAGGACTTGATCTTAGTCAATTACGAAGAAGAACTGGACTTTGTAGAAGCCGACGAATTTGGAAATGTCATCATTGTGGCTTACGTGACAGCCCATGCTCGCTTAAAACTGTACGAAGCTTTAGAACTGTTAGGAGATCGTGTGTTGTATTTTGACACGGACAGTTGCATCTACATCGATCGCCTGGGTCAACCTCACCCTGTCATCGAAGGAGACAGTTATGGAGCCTGGACGGACGAGAATCCCGACGTCAAGATTCTAAGTTTTGCAAGTGGCGGTCCCAAAAATTACGGCTACGAATACTGTAACTCTCAAGGAGAAGTACACACGGAATGTAAAGTGAAAGGATTGACTCTCAATTATAGCACCAGTCGACTGGTGAACTTTGGCGTCTTGAAAGAAGCCTTGCAGTCTGGAGAGGATGGAAATTTTAAAGTGACCACCCACAAACCGCACAAGATTGTACGTTTACCCACACACCAAATCGTCAGTCGACCCTTGGAAAAAGTCTATCAAATCGTGTACCAGAAGCGAGTAAGGCTTCCCAATCACTTCACTTTACCGGACCGTCACGCTGGTATAAAAAAGATGGTTCCAAGACGATAGTGACCAACAAGAAGGATGACATCAACACAGCAAGAATGGAGTGAGAAACCCACAGAGAACTCCAAGTTCAAACCGTGCCATTTTCCTGTTTTCTTGCCTGACTATTGCAGTTGTGCCAGTCGATTGGAAACGTTTCAAAAATGACCCACGGAACGTTTTAGCTAGAACAGGGTTTGTCTACTTGGGACCTGAGACTGGATTGGGATACGAAGTACAGTGTTTCAGTTGTGGTCTGAGGTTGCGTATGGATCGATGTATCTATAAAGATTCAGCTATTCTGGAACATACTCAATGGGCTCCACACTGTCCTTACATTTCTATGGCATTTCCACCCATCACACTACGGTTCAGGTATGACGGTACCTTAGAGAAGGTAGTACCCTTATTAAAGAAGAAAAAAAGGAAGACTTCCAAAACTAGTCATAAAACAGGAACGATGTACAAGCTCGAGACTTCATTAGGACTAGTATAAAAAGGGACAACATCCAAGACCAATAGTTCATTGTGACTACCATTGCCAAGCGAGAAAGATGAATTCTTTCAAACAGAAAGTATCAAGCAAGAGCAAACTCGAGTACGATGCTGTGCCTTGCGATGGCAGGGATGCTGTACGTTATGATCTTAGCGATTCAGTGCCACATCATGGAAATATTGCTACGACTGTACCTACCATGGAAAGTGATGCTGTGCGTGTCAAACCTGATGGATGCGAAAGCGATGCCACTCGTTATCGTACACCTCTTCACTTTACTGGTTTTCATGGTGGATGTCATCCTTATGAAACCATGCGGCTACCACCCTAAGGATGTCATGTAAAACTGAGCAGACTCCTACATATTTCACCGTACCCTCATCGAAATGAACCTGTGAAAGACGAATATTCGTTCCCTGTGAGATTGCCAGAATACTGTGACCATGAAAGTCGATTCCAAACCTATCGAGGAAAATGGCCAAAATATCTGGGAGGACCTACCCCTAAAGAATTAGCTAGAGCTGGATTTATCTACTTGGGCGAAGGGGATAAAGTCAAGTGCTTCAGTTGTGGTGTGTCACTTCACGAGTGGGAGAAGAAAGATTGCGCTTACCTGGAACATGCTCGATGGTCTCCAGATTTTCACTACCTACCTTTAGTGGGACCTCGTCATTGAAGTGGGCATACCATGTCGTGTAAGAAACCAGCTACGGAGCTAGGAGTCAAACGTTGGACAACCCCTAGACAAGTATTTAAACCCATGTAAAAAATAATTTTCAAAGATTACCAAACGAATTGCAAGAGAAGATCTACAAGGACATTTGGCAGGGACTTGCCAGAGCCAAATCTCAATTTGTGACTGTAGAACTTTTATGTCGAGAAATTCACAAGAGGAAATTGACAAAAGTCAATAAACAAATCCGATTTCTCTGGATCAATGGTGCGTTCTTCCTACTATTTCGCTTTAGACCATTTACATTTGAAGATTTTACTAACATTCTTGACCGATTCCTGGAATGGCAGTGGTCAGAAATTACTCACTACGTTCATTACTTTCGCCCTAGGAGAAGTGTTTGACTGACATGGTTATGGATACTTTACAAGAGAACATTCGTGCTTTGCCAGTGGAATTCAGAGAACGCATTTACCGCTAGTTCGTCAAAATGCAAGTGAAACGCAAAGAACCACTGCATCCGTTACGTCACCGATGTTGGAACCAATGGTACCTAAATGCTATAAGAGGACTGATTCTGATAAAAGTGTTCCAGTGGTCAGACATTGATGAATCGCGTGAAATTCATAAATTTTTGGATGCCACTCATTCAACTTACAAGGTGATCCTAATACACCGAATTAGAACGGACGAGTTAGAGGATTACAAGAAATCTTTACAAGAACAATTCTTTCTAGTTCAAGAGGAAACTTCTGTGCGAAGTGTGGTGTGTTAGTTAGTGACTAAACTTTTTTGGTACGGCGGTACTAAAATAAAATCGAGGCTGTTCAAAAAGTACACTTATTACCTGACTCCAAAGAGGGTATAAAAACGGACTACCATGCCACGACCTTTATCATTCGTGATACAACAGATTCCGTGGAAGGAAATCAATGACACTATTCAAACGGTGGAGGATTACGATCGCCTATTACGAGAACTGTGTCCATTGAATTGGGGTCGACGTGAAGTGTGTGTCTTAGTGACTTGCTTTCTGGGATTTCGTTTACCAGCCGATTCCTTGTGGATTCTTTACAAGCAGTACCTACCACTCCAAAAAGCATGAAAGTGGTCCCTTTAAATGTACACGAGAGACTCATTCTGCTCAAAGCTTTGCGCTTTCATCTTGATACTTCTCAGCCTCTACGGGAAAACAAGATTCGTCAACTTTTAGGCACTGAAGATGTGCACGACGACGTATGTGTAGCTTGTGACTTACACCCTCACTGGAAAGATGTACGTGACTGGATAAATTGGGGTTTTGAGGCTTGGACAAAAGAAGTGGCACACTATGCCCAAGATTTGTAATCCTAAAAAATTAAAACGTTCCGTGAAAAAAAAATAACTTTTAAACCAGTGTTAGTGACAGTGCCAGAAGAAGAAGAAGAAGAAGTCGTGACTGAGGCAAACCACTCTCTTCAGGACAGGACCGTGATCGACATCACTGAAAGGCTATTACGGGAGGACACCTGTGTCTCTGTGCCAAGGAGTGTAGAGACTTTCAGAACATTACACAGTACCCCTACGATTTCACCTCTTGATCACCACAACTGTTGTACAGAGACTTGTTTATATTCCACTTTGATCCTTTTGATGTGTCTTTTATTCGTGTACTTAATCGCAAGTACAAGTCTTAGCCAAACAGTTAGGGACGCCTTGGCTGACAAATGCGTACGACGATGCCGCTCAAACCCCACACGCTTATTTACTCGTGGATTTAAAACCCACCACTCCCGATTATTTGCGATTTCGTGCCCATCTGTTTCACCACTGGTGCCAAGACGGAGGGCCTGTCGTGTACACGTCCCCTTCGTCGACTTAATCACAATCACCAAAAAAATCTATAAAAACCTCGGTCACTTTGACTCTGTCTCACACATCGTCAACATGACGTCCCTTCAGTCACATCTTCCCATCAAACTGATTCGTGCCTTGTATGGCATCACTGGCGAAAAAAATCCACAAATACGTGCTCGTGTCTTAGAAGCTAGTCTCAAAGAAGTCTTACGATGGTTTACGGTGACAGCACGTCATTTACTGCAAGGTATCATTCAGATTCCACACCAAACCAAACGTTTTTTTGAGAGAAACAAAGTAGCCTTGACGCAACTAGCCGATCCTCGCATTGACAATCAAACCAAAAAGCAAATCATTTTGAAACCTGGAGGTAGCGGTTCTCTAGGAGGTGTCATCATTCGTTCCCTCTTAAAATGGGATCCTAATGCTCCCAAAGTTGTCCCCAAGAAAAAAGCCACACCCAAACGTACCCAGAAGAAAAAGAAAAAGAGCAACGGTGTCAAGACCAGGTCACAGCCTCAGAAAAAGAAAAAGAAAAGTCCACAGAAAACAGCTTCTACCCGCAAGAGAGTGTCTCCAGAAACTTCTCCTCCAGCGGTGACACCCTCTTCCTCTTTAGCGGCAGTGGCCGCTGCTCACAAAGTACCTGCCCCCAAAGTCAAAGTCCAAGAGAGAACGGGTGTGTTACAGAGTTTACTGGATTTGTCCAAGCAAGAACTGTCCCGATTTAGTCCGTTGCGAACCCCTCCACGACGTGTGTTGCCTGTCATCAAGTTGATACGACGTAAAGACAATCAGTGGCGACGCATTCTAGTATAAAAAAGACCTGAGGCAAACAATACGGATCAGTGTTTTTGTGCTCCTGAACGCCCAAAGATGGCCCCACCAAGAAGTGCACACCGTCACCATCGTCGTTCTTCTGTCCAAAAAGGAAAACGAAAAAGACAGTCATGGCATCCTAAGAAACGCTTAGCCAAACATCGACGTCACCCCCAGAAGAGAAACACTCGTCCAAAGAAAAAAAGGAGCAACCAATGGGGAGGATATGCTACGGTACTTCTCAAAGGGATTGATTTTAAAAAGATTCTAAAAGATTCTAAAAAAAGATAAAAGGATGCATGTCGAGCCATGGACTTCAGTGTATGTTGTGCACCAAAAGATGTCTCCTCATTGTCGTTCTTCTGTCCAGAAAGGAAAAAGAAAAAGACAGTTTCGTCATCCGAAAAAACGCTTAATCAAACATAGACGTCACCCCCAGAAAAGGCACACTCGTCCAAAGAAAAAGAGGAGTCACCAAAGAGGAGGATTCTTTGGTGATTTTGGAAAACACATCGTCACCTTTATGACGAAGCGATAGTCCCCCAAAAAGGATAAAAGACCGTGTGACAAGTCATCGACGTTAGTGTATTTTTTGCTGTGTGCCACGGAACCAATGAACCAACCGAGAAAAATGTCACACCAGAAAAGACATTCCTCTTCTGCCCCCAAAGGAAAGAAAAGGAAAGGACTGCCACCTCGTTTAGCTAAACATTGGGCCATGTTGTCTGTCCTGTCCAAATCTCCTCCACCCATGCGAAAACAACTCATTCAAACTGCCTCCAAAGATGTCATCGATACGGTGAGCGAATGTTGTCTGAATGTCTTGAAAGGCACGATACCTTTGTCTAAACACCAGAAAGAATGCTTAGCCAAACATCGACACGTTCTTCCCCAAATGGTCCAAAACAAAATATCCATTGGTCAGTAGAAAAAGATGTTGGTGCAACGCGGAGGAATTTTGTTTTTTTTACCTATGTTACTGAAAGGAGTAATGAGTACAATAGGATGACTCTTACTGAAAGGAGTAATGGGAACAATAGGAGGACCCTTCCTGAAAGGCCTAATGGGAAACATCATGGGAGGATGAAGATAAAAAGATCCAAGAAGATAAAAGGCACCTCTGAAGTCAAAAGATCTCAGACGTGATCCTTGAAATCCGATGGAAGGACGAAAACTAGCTTTAGTGCCATACAAACGATGGATGGAATACCATCGTTGGCAAGAACAACGAACCCCACATTTACCTCCCAATCCTCATTTGACCGAGATGTCCCAGTTACAACACGAATTGCAATCCTTGATGGATCGCAGCGATTTGTCAGAAACGGAAAAATCGCAACGGTACGGTCAATTGTTGCAACGAATGCAACTCTTTCACCAGAAAGCTTTAGACGAAACAGCTCTACCCACTCTGAAAGATTTTAAGGCTCTGATGAAAAGTTCACCACCACCACTACCACCACCACCACTAGTCCCAGTGATCAAGAAAGAAAAAGAAGAGCTCCAAACTCCACCAGAAAAAGTACGCAAATTAACAACACCACCTACATCCAGAATTGGTTGGATTATAAAGATGATGGCTACCCCTTCTTCCTCAGAAGAGAAAAAGAAAGAAGGGAAACCAGAAGTGAAAAAAGAACTGATTACCCCAGTTCAGACATCTTCCTCCTCGACACCTA
This sequence comes from Megalonaias nervosa, assembly GCA_016617855.1. Classification (NCBI taxonomy): domain Eukaryota; kingdom Metazoa; phylum Mollusca; class Bivalvia; order Unionida; family Unionidae; genus Megalonaias; species Megalonaias nervosa. The sequence goes on along the minus strand of JAECUM010040489.1, from coordinate 7,313 downwards.
TCGCTCGTCGGACACGTAAGGCATTACAATCCAAGAAAATACCACACGAAGAAAAAAGGAGCATCAGTGAAGAGTGGATCACTTATTAAAAAATGGAGAAGGTGTTAGCCAGCATTTACTACGATTCATCCCATTCTGCAGGTTACGGAGGAGTTCAGAAATTGTATCGTGCTGCCAAAACTCGACTGAAAAGTGTTCGCTTACCTCAAGTGCAACGCTGGTTACAAGAACAAGCCACGTACACCTTACACAAACCCATTCAACGAAAAGTTTCCAGAAGTCGCACCCGAGTGGAAGGCATCGATCATCAATGGCAAGCCGATTTAGCCGATGTCTCTCATTTGGCCACCTACAATCGTGGTTACAAATATTTGTTTTGTGTCATCGACGTCTTTTCCAAATTTGCTTGGGTCGTGCATTGACTTCCAAATCGAGCAATGAGTTAATGCGAGCCCTCCAACTGGTGTTGAAACAAAGTGGGCGTCACCCTCTTCGAAGGCAAACTGACAAAGGCACCGAATGTCTGAACCAAGCTTTCCAAAAAGAATTGAAGAAACGTGACATACATTGTTTCACTAACGAGAATCCCGAAACCAAAGCCAGCATCGTGGAACGTTTTCAACGCACCTTGAAAGAATGTATGTGGAAATATTTTACGCATCAATACACTCTCAAGTACACCGACGTCTTGCCACACCTCGTCAAATCGTACAATCAATCTTACCATCGGAGCATTGGGCGTGCCCCCCAAGAAGTGACTCCCGACAACGAAGTGACCGTCTTCGAGCGCCTGTTTGGTACGTCCCCGACTGTGACTGTCCCCAAAAAAGGTGGAGTGTTGGCATCAGGAGATTGGGTACGCATTGGCAAAACCAAACGCACTTTCGACAAAGGTTACTTACCCAACTAGACTACCGAATTGTTTCTTGTCACCGAACGTGTGCGTGGCCGTCATCCTCCCGTTTATAAATTGGAAGACATGAACGGGGAAGTGTTAAAAGGAACGTTTTACTTGCCCGAGTTACAACGTGTGACCAAAAAAGAAGACGACGCGTACGAGATCGAAAGCATTCTCGATCGAAGAACCCGAAAAGTGGGAAAACGACGTGTCAAAGAAATCAAAGTGCGTTGGAAAGGATATCCTCCCAGTTTTGACTCTTGGATCGACGCATCGCAACTCATCGACTATAAAAAGAAGTGACCATCATGCCCTTCAACACAGCCTCAGCTACTGCAGTAACCACTCCTTCCCCCAGTTCTTCTCTTCAAGATCTACAAAAGCAACCTTGGTCGGTGTGGTGTGGAGAACGTGTGCCTAAAATGCAAATCGTCTTTTTCTGCCAAATCTTTGTGTGTATTGTGTCATCGGTGCTGCCATTGCCAATTTGAGTATGCAACAAGGAGACAAACCATTGTGGACTATTTTACTTAGCAGTTGCATTGGTTACCTTCTTCCCAATCCGTCTCTGAAATATTCCTCGAACGGAAACAACAACAACGGGAGCCTTGTGTCCAACGTTAGTCCCCCATCCAACAGTCACCCTAACCATCATCTTTTAGACACTCCTCTGACTTCCAGTGACCCCTCGGACACTAGAACTGTGGAATTATGAACAACCAATTTTACTTAACGTTACCCAGTGACAGTTCCATGGAGGTGTTTCCCAATAACACTTTGTGCTGTTACACGGCCAGATTACCTCAGGCCATCCAATTGGATCACAAAGCCCATTGGGAAGTGGGTTTAGTGGAAATAATTCACCCTACACAAATCAAAAACATCATCGAAAATCAAAACACTTTTACGGTAGAAGTTCATGACGAGCAAGTGCAACAAGCCTTGGATGAAGGCATCAGTGTAGCTGACTCTATGAAATCACAAGATCCCAAAACTAAACGAACCACTTATCGGTTGAAAACTCCCTCAGGCTATTATTTTAGTGGTCAACATTTGGTGAACGCTATGGCTGACAGGTTCATTAACGTGTTTGGTAAAGTCTTGGAGAAAACCAGAAAAAGTGTCACGATCGATTACCACAAAATATCTCGTCGCCTACTCATCAAATTTTCAGAGGACAAAGTATTGGCCATTACATTTTGTCCTGAATTGTATGACATTCTGGGTGGAGACCCTAAGTTGATCAAGATTGCAAGCGAAATACCAGCCGTGACCAGTAACTCGGATTTTGTGAGATATTTTCGATTCCCTGTAGAAATGAACCAAGGACTGAATTTGATCTTTGTGTACTCCGATGTAGCGAAGTACAACGTAGTGGAACACACCTCCGTACCGTTACTGCGTGTCATTCATTTCAAAGAGGATTCTGCCACGAATGCTGACGAGGAAGGTGGAAACACCTATCACGTTCACCGCGAATTTGTACATCCGCACTATCTACCCGTCAGTAAGTCGTATTTCGACACTGTCAACATTACTATAAAAGCAGATCTGGGACAAAATATTCCATTCACCAAAGGGAAAGTCACAGTGAAACTCCATTTTCGAAAACGATTACTCTAACTTTTTGTCAGTCATGTATCCTGTGTACCAAGGAGTCACTCGACAGCGAGGACATGGTTTAGGTGATATGCTCAAATCAGCCTTTCGTACAGTGGCTTCCGTTTTGAAACCGATGGTGACACGGGGATTGCACGCCTTGAAAGATGCCGCGTTGACGCACGGTAAAGAATTTCTCCAAAATGTCATCATTGACAAACAAAACCCCAAAGCTTTCTTGAGAGCAGGCAAAAATGTCTTGCTTCAAACGGGCAAAGACATTTTGGGCCGACAAGAAACTCCTATAAATGCCCTGGGCGATGCCGAGTCAGGCATTCCTGCTTCCCTGACGCCGCAGCAAGGACAAGGCAGAAAAAGACGACGAAAACACGTCTTCAGAGGACTTCACACCCCTAGAGCTAGAAGGACTAAGAAAAGAAAAACTGTGCGAGAGTTAGACCTTTTTGATTATTAAATCAGAGAAAATGATGCACCGAGAGTCTTGCGCTTGTTCCAAGTCGGAACTGGATATGTTTGCCATGCCACCCACCATGATGACGATGCAAGAATCCCAATGGGTCGAATTTCATCCCGTCTCCTCTTTGACGGATTCAGCCACCATCGAGTTTGAAATCAAAGGACAGCCGGAAGATTATCTCGATCAGCAGCAGGCAGGGTGAACAGACCACTTTGTACGAGACTTTATTTTACAAAAATAAAGGTTCCTACAGAGGCTGAAAAATAAGGTCAATAACGCTAAACCGAACCCCCTAACTTTTATTATTACCGTATAGTTTGAAAAACGAATAATAAATCGTTTGGATTAGCTCATTTTTATTATTTTATTTTTGACTTTTTTGTTTTTTATGTCATAGTGTGTTTAGTTTACTCGCCGGGTCACTCAATTTTTGTCATTCACCCTGCCTGCTGCTGTAATTTAAACAATTATTATAAATATTATTAATATGGTTGTCATCGGTGAACCTCATTCAGCTAGATTAACACGAGAACGACTAGAAGCAATTAGAAAATATTTACCTGTTCGTGATACTGTCAAGCAACAATTACAAGAACGACAAGAATCTCATGTTGAATTTGAAGAGGATACAAAACAATTATTTAAACCAATTACAGAGACAACTAAACCTCTTCTTCCTGCTTTAGAGAAAACCGCTGAGGTAACTGGAAAAATAGCGGAGAGAACAAAACAGACAAAAAGAATTTTACGTGGACTTCCAACTGAAATTGCTGCTGCTCAGCCACCGAGGGATATACCAGAATTAATTGAAGGTGATTTGAATGTTCTCTTTGATAAACCGGAAAAACATGAAAAATCAAAAAGAAAATATGAAAAAAAGAAAGTAACCAAACTTTCCCCACGGGGTTTTATGTACGCTATTGATGATCCTATTGGAGTCGCTGCAACAGGATATGCTTATCGTGATCTTTTTTAAGATCCGAATACTCCTGATATTTTAAGAAGTAAATGGAATTATTTTATATTTCGAAACGTTAACAAAATAAGCAAAATTACTAGTAAACATCGAGATAATTTTAAAAAATTTGAGGATGATGTTAAAGAATATGAAAGGGACTTTATTCGTACAGGTATCGAGGATATTAAACAGAGAGCAATATTGGAAGAAAAATTAAAAGAATATAAAGAAGAAGAAGAAGAAAGAGAAAAATATTTTGAAGAACAACAATCATCATCGCCACCACGTGTACAAACTCCACCACGATCACCACCACTACCACAACAACCATTATTATCATTACCACCACCATTAAGATCATCACCACCAATGACAAGGGGAGCAGCAAAAAGAATACAAGAAAGAAAAGAATCAAAATATTGGTCGCCAGCCTCACAGAAAATTCTGGAAGAACAACAATCATCTCCATCATCACCACCACCACCATCACGATCAATATTAGCTAAACCGGGCATAGGAATACCAACAATGGGAATTGGTTCTCAACCGGGGGGATTTGAAGCACATAAAAGGAGGATAAAGGAAGAAAAAGCAGAAAGACTAGAATTCCTTAAAGAATTACTTAATAGATCTGATAAGGAAGAAATAATAAAACATCTGGATGACGTGAGAGAATATAAACAGGATCTGATGAAGCAAATATCAAAAAGAAAAGAAGATCATTATAGAGAACTTTTACGAGAAAAAGTAACAGAATTATCAGAATATGAAGAAAAACTGAATTCAGGTTTAGAAAAACTTTCTACTGGAAGTGGTCTCTCTACCGGAGGTAATTTTACTCTATGTCCAAATAACGTTATCTCTGACGTTGAACGTCTCGAAATTCTCATCGGAGGAAAACGAGCTGGTAATAATTCCCCAGAAATAATTAATGAGGCGGCTGATATTTGCAGACGGTTATTTACTGGCGGTATCATGGACGTTGATGTTTATCAGTCTCTTATTAATGAAATTGCCGATGACTACTATAGTGACTAAGTACGTAATTAAATACAATTACTATAATAAAATGATCGTACATAGTACTCAACGTGGACCAACCATGGTCAGGGTAATAAACTCACGATTACCAGTATACAAAACAGCCTACGGAGATGGACTAGGTGATGTTGTTCAGGGTCTATTTAGAAGGATAGCCCCAAAAGCAATACCGATCGCAAAGCAACTGGGAATGAAAGCTATTGATGTTGTTCGTGAAAAAGGTATTGGTGCTATGGGTAATCTCGCTGGTAAAGCATTTTCAGCGATTAAAGATAGACTAGCACGATTAATACGACGAAAACCTCAACCTGTAAAATTACCTAGTACTGAAGTAATGCCTGCAAATGTCAGTAAAATAATAAATCAAATTGCTAATCAAAAGCTATCAGAGTTGGCTGATGTACCAATGTCAGAAAAAGAAAAAAATATAACCGCTAGTCTGATTGCAGGAAGTGGTCTCACTTCCCAAAGTGGTCTTCGTTTTAGACGATAATAATTATAATAAAGATGTTCAAGCGAATATCTGATCCCGCATTTGACATGGACGCACCAGTACTTAAAGATGAGTCTATGCGTGATTATCAATATTATTCTTATGATGCTCGAATTCCAGATCAACGTGGACGAATTGAACTACAAGTTCAGGATACAAGTAGGTATTTCCTACCCGCTGAGGCTTTTATTGAGGTTGAAGGTGAAATTTTAAATAACGCTGCTCCTGCAGCACCAGTAGCATATGGAGACGATGTTAGTGTCGGTTTTGTTAATAATGGTATTATGGCGTTATTTGATAGTGCTACGTACATGATTGATGGTAGAAATATTGAATCAATTCAAAAGGACGTTGATGTTGCTACAACGATATTAGGCCTTGCAAGATACAGCGACGATTATTCAAGATCGGCTGGCCCGTCAATGATGTTTGTAAAAGATACTTCTAATTCTCCTTAGTATCAACAATATGAAATAAGACGACCAAGAAATTTTGCTGGAAACGCCGATGTGGATGTACAAAGTATGATTATTAATGTAGATGCAGATTTTAACTTAGGATTTAGATCACGTCGAGCAATGTTGCATGGTGGAAGAAGAGCATTTTCATGTGCCATTCCACTATCACATATTTTTGGATTTTGCAGAAATGTCAGAAAAGTCATTTTCGGAGCTAAGCACACAGTTGTACTTGTACGAAAAGCAACCGACGATGATGCAATCTGGCGACCCGCTGGTACTGATCCTGGTAGAGTAATTCTGACAAAACTTTCATTGTGGATGCCGGTGATGACTCCAACAATACCTAAAGAAGAACATCTACTCTCTTTTATGAACCAAGGTGGTAAATCAGCGTTGTCATGGTTAACAATGACCACAGATGCTGTTCAGAGCGCAATTAATGGTTTATTTACATGGCAAATAGCCTCTCAACAGGGAATATCCGCACCACGACATATATTTATTGCATTTCAAGATGTTACACGAGTAAACAGTCAAAATCACAGTATTATGATATTTGACAATCTTGGTGTTTCCGAGGCTTCTTTAAGGATAAATGGACATCAAGAACCATCCGAGGATATATTACTGAATTTCGATCAAAATCATGTAGCACGTGCATATCATCGTCTAATGACGTTCATGGGATGTGATCAAAATATTGATACTGGTTTACAAATATCACAGTTAGATTTTACAACCTTATATCCAATTTATTACTTTTCGCTCGAACATTTAGATTTAACCAGACAGGCAGTAGTCGATATACACTTTCGAGCTCGTGTGACACTACCAATAGCACCAGCACCACTTATTCCTAATTACAGAGCAATTGCTGTCATACTCAGCGATAAATCGATGTTACTTGAAGGTGCTGGTGGACGAATGAGTCGTTGATGCTCCAGTAGAAAACATGTAATTAGATCGTTTATGAATATTATAATGTCGTATAATCACGTTAGTGTTAGTCTGACTCCTGGTCAGATTAAAAGGATACAATCAGCATCAAAAAATAACTGTGGATTAAAAATATCGCTAAAGAAAGATCAGATGAGCAGCTCAAATAAATTATCTCCTATAGAACGTCAGCTCGGGCATTTCAATGAAGCCAAAAAATCAAATAAAGGTATAAAACTTAATCTTTCTGCGGGTGCCATTAAAGATATAATTAAGACGGGTGGTATATTTCCATTTCTTGCTGCTATACCAGCATTAATTGCCGCTGCAGCTCCAGCTGTTGAAAAAGCAGCTGCATTAGGCGCTGTTGGAACCGCTGCTGGAATGGCATTATAGAAAGCAACCGGACAAGGAATCAAAAAAAAGGGAAGGGGTCTAAGATTACCAGG
>JAECUM010040488.1:0-25588 GCA_016617855.1 Megalonaias nervosa | reverse complement strand
CCTCATTTCGCCTGTAACCCTACACCATATTTACCATCATTGCAGTAATAAAAGGCGTCTCCATGTAATGGAACATTCCATACTCAATTATTCCATTGTATTGCACGTGATGAAATTATTGTGTAATGGAATACCGCAAGAAATAATAGTAATAATAATCAACATTAAAAGTTAAGGGATATTTACTTTGGGTAAATACATGTATTGTGAGAAGAATAGCGTTCGAGTGATAAGCTGTTGCCTAGCTCGAATTTTGATTCAACTGCTTTGCATATTTGTTTTCTTCCCATGTTGGCCATATTCCCCGCCAGTTATAGATGTAATATCTAGTATCGTTCCTTATGTGTGTTCTATGTCGGTTCACCCCGTGTTAGACTGTCCCGGTAGCACCTGAATGTGCAGTTGAGTCTTACGGGTTGACGAGTTTCGCTTTGCTTTTGTTGCGAATGTTACCAATGTGGATATTCATTAGCTTGTTGTTTTTGTTTCTTTCTTTTTCAATCAACAGTTTCGTCAACGTATTGAATGTTACAGATTCTGTCTGTTAGGAGACAGAAGACATTTTTGGTTTGACATCCTAACTTCTGATTGATGGTGAAGCTAATCCTTGTCGCCGATCAGAATAATTACCTGATCCTGCTCACATGCTTGCAAATTCGCCAGCGATTGTCTTTACAACAGTACTTGAATCTGTAATCTATTCTGAAGCTACATTGGCATGTACCAGACGGTTCTTGATATTTTTAGGTCTACGACAGGCATCTTGAAATATGCTCTTCAAACGTTTGGAAGATTCGATCTGGTGCTAGTGCTTCTGAATGATTTCTTGTTAGTTTTTAGCGTAGGGACCCTAGTAATCACGAAGGGGAAGAGCTTGTTGCATTTTTTGGTTTTATATTTCAAGAGGGCTTTTGTATCGAAGAATCTGGTTTTGTAACAGCCTCGTCAATGAATATTTCCTACTGTCTCCTTTGATTCTAGTATACACACTGAGCTCTCCGAGCTTCTTTTATTCTATCCTCCTAAGATATCCTTTCATCTTTCCAATTCTCTTCTAAAAAACATTCAGATTATAACATACGTGTTTTGTCCGAACGCACATGCCAAAAGGAAAATTTTGTATTGCGTGCTTGCTGTGATAGATGATAGAGATCATACACTGGTGAGAGTCGGGACAATGTGACTGGGTGGGACATGATGCTACATATCTGCGCATGATGCCCCAGTGCTAGACAACACTATAAACTGCCACACTTCAGACATGGTAGCCATTTGACTGAAAAGTTGTTAAAGCTTCGTTAAAAATCCAAATCACGCACAAACCACACGAGGTCCACAAGAATAGTAGAATCTTGACGTATAATACTGACGTATGATATTGTATTAAATTAAATAATAAATTTGACGGGACCCCAGTTTAATTTTGTAGTATATATGTATTATGTAGCACTAATAGTATATTGTACATTGAAAATGTACACAAAAGTAGCAGCAGAGAGGGTGAACCCTACAACTTTGCAGAGACTTTATTTATAAAAAATAAAGGTTCCTACAGGGGCTGAAAAAAAAGGTCAATAACATAAACCGAACCTCCTAACTTTTATTATTACCATATAGTTTAGGTTGCTCATTTCCGTTACTTTTTGTTGACGTATTTTTTTCAGATTTTTATGCGATTCGTTTACTTGTCTGGTCACTCAATTTTTGTCGTTCACCCTCTCTGCTGCTGTAATTAAATCATCATTGTTATATCAATAATGAGTATTGGAGAACCACACTCAGCTAAATTAGCTCGAGAGCGACTAGAGGCAATTAAAAAATATCTACCTGTTCGTGATTCTGTTAAGCAACAACTACAATCGCGTCAGGAGTCTCAGGTGGAATTTACAGAAGGTACAGAACAATTATTTAAACCGATTGTCGAACCAACGAAGAAAATTGTTACAGCAACCGAAGCAACACAACAAGCTCTTGCAACATTGCCTGTTGATATTGCTGCTCGTATTCAAGCAGCTCAACCACCACCACAAGCACCACCACAAGCACCACCACAAGCACCACCACAACCACAAGCACCACAAGCACCACCACCAAGAACCAGAACTAAGATAATAGATAAATTTACACCTGAAGGTATTGCTGCTATCAGGGACCCAACCAAATTATTTGATATTGCCGCGTTTGGATATTATGAAAGAAAAAAATATGTAAAACCAGAACATGTTAAATCTCTAAACTCTGCCAGTTGGATCAGGGATGTATATTGTATTTCTACTGGTATTACAGAAATCAGATCTAATGAAGGTATTGAAAGTTTTAATGAATTTGATGACATTGTACATAGATATATAAAAGAGACTAAACAAAGCAAACGATTATCACAACCACCACAATTTGAATCATCACCAATATCATCACCACATCTTAAATTACCATCACTACAACAACCACTACCACGACTGCAACCACTACTACAACAACAAGAGATACAACGACAACAACAACAACGACGAGAACAACAACAACAACGACAAAAAACATCAGAACCATTTGAGCAATCACAAAGTGATTATCTAGAATTACTGAAAACACCATCACCACAACGAGCACAACAACTACAACAAGAGCTACAACAACGAGAACAAGAACGACGAGAAACAATGAGATGATTGAGATCACCACGACAAACTGAGGAAGAATTTCAAGATCCTGGCGCAACTGGAAGTGGTTTAGGGAGTGGTCTTATTACTTGCCCCAATAACGTTCTTGCTGATGTCGATCGACTAGAAATTCTCATTGGAGGAAAACGAGCTGGTAATAATTCCCCAGAAATCATTAATGAAGCAGCTGATATTTGCAAACGATTATTTACAGGCGGAATTATGAATATTAATGTATATCGGTCTCTCATTAATGAAATCGCCGATGACTACCACAGTGATTAGATACAATTAGTGATAAAGTCAATTAATAACAAAATGATCGTGTATGGTACTCAACGTGGACCTACCATGGTCAGGGTAATAAACTCTCGATTACCAGTATACAAAACGACCTACGGAGATGGACTAGGTGATGCTGTTCAGGGTCTGTTTAGAAGAATAGCCCCAAAGGCAATACCGATTACAAAGCAGCTAGGAATGAAAGCTATTGATGTTGTTCGTGAAAAAGGTATAAGTGCTGTTGGTAATATTGCTAGCAAAGCATTCTCAGCAATCAAAGATAGACTATCACGATTAATACGCAGACCACAACCCATCCGACCTCAACCTGTGAAATTGGCTAGCACTGAAGTGATGCCCGCAAGTGTAAGTAAAATAATAAATCGAGCCGCTAATCAAAAACTAGCGGAGTTGGCTGATGTACCAATGTCGGAAAAGGAAAAAAATATAACCGCTGGTCTGATAGCAGGAAGTGGTCTCACTTCCCGAAGTGGTTTTCGTGTTAGACGAAGACGATAATAATAAAGATGTTTAAGCGCATATCTGATCCCGCGTTTGACATGGACACACCAGTTCTCAAAGATGAGTCTGTGCGCGATTATCAGTATTATTCTTATGACGCACGAATGCCAGATCAGCGTGGACGAATTGAATTACAAGTTCAGGATACAAGTAGATATTTTCTACCCGCTGAGGCTTTTATTGAAGTAGAAGGTGAAATTTTAAATAACGCTGTTCCTGCAGCACCAGTAGCATATGGAGCTGATGTTAGGGTTGGTTTTGTTAATAATGGTATTATGGCGTTATTTGATAGCGCTACGTACATGATTGACGGAAAAAATATTGAATCTATTCAGAAAGACGTTGATGTTGCTACAACAATATTGGGTTTAGCAAGATACAGCGACGATTATTCAAGATCGGCTGGCCCGTCAATGATGTTTGCAAAGGATACAACTGATTTTCCAGAAAGTAGAAACGTAACTATAGGTGATGTAAGAGATGCAGGAGGAGCTGCAGATACCACTGCAGTAACATCAATGAATGCAAATTTTAACTTAGGATTTGCAGTACGTAAATCAATGTTAAAAGGTGATAGTAGAGCATTTTCATGTGCGATTCCACTGTCACATATCTTTGGATTCTGTAGAAATGTCAGAAAAATCATTTTCGGAGCTAAGCACACAGTTGTACTAGTACGAAAAGGCACAGACGATGATGAAATCTGGCGACCTGGTGCAGTTGATGCTGGTAAAGTAGTACTAGCAAAACTTTCATTGTGGATGCCAGTGATGACTCCGTCAATATCTGAAGAAGACCGGTTGCTATCTTTTATGAGTCAAGGCGGTAAATCAACGTTGTCATGGTTGACTATGACCACAGATGCTGTTGATAGTGCAATTAATGGTTTATTTACGTGGCAAATAGCTTCTCAGCAAGGTGTTTCTGCACCAAGACATATATTTATTGCGTTTCAAAATACTGCACGAATAAACGATCAAGATGAAAGTATAATGATATTTGACAAACTCGGTGTTTCTGAGGTTTCATTAAGGATTAATGGACATCAAGAACCATCCGAGGATATTTTGTTGAATTTCGATCAAAATCATGTAGCACGTGCATATCATCGTCTTATGTCGTTCATGGGACGTGATCAAAACATTGATACTGGTTTACAAATATCGCAGCTAGATTTTACAACGCTGTATCCGATTTATTACTTTTCACTAGAACATTTAGATTTAACCAGACAATCTGTTGTAGATATTCATTTCCGAGCTAGTGTTAATAGAGATGTTGGAGCTATTCCTAATTATAGAGCAATCGCAGTTATACTCAGCGATAAATCAATGTTACTCGAAGGTGCTGGTGGACGAATGAGAGTTATTGATGCTCCAGTAGAAAACATGTAATTAGATCGTTCATAATATTAATAATGTCATATCATCACGTTAGTGTGAGTCTGACTCCTGGTCAGATTAAAAAACTACAATCAGCATAAAAAAATAACTGTGGAATAAAAATATCGCTAAAGCGAGAACAAATGACCGGTGCAAATAAACTATCGTTGACCGAGCGTCAGTTCAGAAACTTAAATGACGCTAAAAAATCAAATAAAGGTATAAAACTTAATCTTTCTGCGGACGCCATCAAAGATATTGCTAAGACGGGTGGTATATTTCCACTTCTCGCAGCTATACCAGCTTTAATAGCAGCTGCAGCCCCAGCTGTTGCAAAAGCAGCTGCGCTAGGTGCTGTTGGAACAGCTGCTGGAATGGCATTAAAGAAAGCAACCGGACAAGGAATCAAAAAAAAGGGAAAAGGTTTAAGACTACCAGGAACCCCGTATTCGTGGTACGGAAAGGGTCTAAGACTACCAGGAACCCCGTATTCGTGGTACGGAAAGGGTCTAAGACTTCCCGGGACAGTTTACTAATATCACCCATGTCCAATTTTGATTTACTTAATGCTGCTAAAAAATTAAAAATAAAAACTTCAGAGGTGTTTTTATGCGCGATCAATTGCCAAAAAAACCAAACAATATTGAAACCGGTATCATTAATCTCGATAAAAACTCTGGCCCAGGCACGCACTGGGTCGGATATGCAATTGATCCACGTGGAATTATTTATTTCTATTCGTATGGATTAGCACCACCAAAAGAATTTTTAGAGTACGTTACCAGCGATAAAAGTATTCCAATCTGGTATTCAACGCTACCAACACAACAAATAACTGATCCTCCAATATGCGGTCGTGAAACCCTCGCTGTGCTTGATGCTGTATCAAAATCAACAGCGCCACCTCATAAAGTCGTGCACGCGTTCACTACACTACGTCATAACACTTAAACAGATATCAGTAAATATAATGGTAGATATTTATGGAAGATCTACTCGCAAAGATAAGGAGAAGATCGATTTATCTAAATATGCAACTCTTGATCAGCTCAGAAATGAAATCGATGATTTATTAAATATCACAAGTGTGGATCAAAATGAAGTCGTCGTTTTTCAGGACAAACAAGGACGATTAAAAACGAGTAACATACAACTACCAGATGTACTTGTACGAATTCCCAACGCGGTTGTTAATAATATCGTTACTTTCACTGATCAAGGTAAAATACAGGATTCCGGTAAATCGGTTAACGACTATGTTAAGAAAACTGGTGATGTATTTACCGGTGACATTATTATGTCAAGAAGAAAAATTACACATCTTGGAGATCCAATCGCAGATACAGACGCAGCAACAAAAAAATACGTCGATGATCAAGAATCCAAGTACGTGTCAGTGCGCGGTGGTATAATGCGTGCATTTCTCGACATGAATAATAATGGTATTAATAATCTCAGAACACCAGAAACAGATTTTGACGCTGCAACGAAGAAATACGTCGACGATAAGGAAATTCCAATAACGACTTCGTTAACGACAATCAATGATGGAATTGCTGCATTTAGAACTGATTATATTAATCACGTGCAAACGTTTCTGAATTTCCGTAGAAATATAAACAGATCTATTAACGAATTTTTTGGAACTCCAACAGTCGTTGACATAAAACTTACCGACATTAACATGAAAATCAACGATATTGTTAGTGGAATTCCTAATATCATTGAAAAAACGAATCTTATTAAAATTCCTCACAAGCAGATCTTCAACGTAGTATACACAGTAGCATCAGGATTAGGAGTATGGACACTGCAAGATAATACTCTCAAACACACCGCAGAAATCACTGGTGTATACAGACTGTCCGTATTTAGTAGTGCAAAATTCAGTATATTTACTACATTTCCATGGCGTTATTCAATCGATACTTTTTCTGGAATTGTGTCCGTTATAATAAATAAAGATGCGGAAGAAACATTTCTGCTGGTGGCATCTGATAAAAAATTAACCAGAGCACTATACTGGTGGTGCTTGGAATTTGTATTTGAAACTCCTCAATTAGTTATCTAGATAAGTATAATGAATCAAGAGTCATTTATCGACGTTCAAAGTCACAGATACGCTCAAGTATGTGAGTGTCAAACCAAACTAAAAAATATCATCGACGATTACACGATAAAGGTAAAAAAATATCGGCGACGTATGGTTGTTATTGATATAATGGTATACTCGGTTTCTGCTGTTATTGCTGGATCCGGATTATTACTATCAACAATAACGATGACAGCGCCTGCAGTTGTAACAATTATAGTTTCAACGGCAACAACATGCGCAGGTATTTTCAGTATTATCGCTAAGAAAATATCTACGTGTACAAATGATAAACTAAACGAGTACATAATGAAATTGCACACAGCAACAGCATCTTATTCTAAACTATCATCGTATCTTTCGGCGTACCTCAGCGATGGTAAAATATCCGATGAGGAGTTCACAACGATAATGGAAACTTATCATGAGGCATTCAAAGTGGATTCTAATAATAAAGTGGAGGGTTGAATTTCCGCTCTATTAAAATAATAATAATAATCATAATAATGACAGACAGGGAATTACTTCAGCAGATCGTAGCTAATACAACGCCATCAAAAACTACTATGATATCATTAAGTTCAACCAATCCTGAATTTAGCGTTAATTTTCCGACTGCAATTCCAGGAAAGGAAATAGCGCTAGCACAATTACGAGTTTATCATAGTTGGGCAAATATCAGGTCAAAACCATTTGGTGGACAACCAGCAAATAATTCACTGGTATTTGCGAATAAGAATAAACCGGATGGAAGTCCTGATTGGCAAGTTGTTGGAATTACAACGAGCAGTTATCAAATAGACCAGATTAATGATGAGTTCCAACGCAGAATTAAATCTATCACAGGGGAAGAATCTAAAATAGCGATCACTGTTTACGAACCAACACTATCAGCGGTTATTGAAATAAATTCTCCTGATTACCTCGTAGATATTTATCAGAGTTCGATCAGATCAGTGTTAGGATGGCCTGAAGTTGCACCTATTTATAATGGAGTTTCAGAACCAACTAAAAATGAATTTCTCACAACGGAAAAAAATTCATTAAAGATCCAGAATATCGAAATAAAGATCCATGGAGTTATATAATATTTAAAAATGATCCAAACGACGATAGATATTACTTTACCGATCTTGACGGTAAAAGGATCCCTAAGATAACTAGATCAGCATTTGATTTCGTCATAGAAGCCAGGGGGGAAATCGACAGATTGTTGATATAAGATTTTTTAAAAGATTTTTAGATACTCTTAAACCTGAATACGATAAAAAGTTTAATGATTTAAGAAATTTACTTATTTCATTATCACAACATTATGATGATAGTGTAAAGCAGCAAATAATCGAGTCAATAAAACACTTAAATGGTATCTTATTCGATTTACACATCGCCAATCGAACTGTTATAAACATTGCAACTAATCTTAAAGAATATATTTACACTAATACAGAACGTAAGCAATTATTTCTTGATCATTACAAAATAACAGAAAAAGACTTACCAACATTTATTATACCAGATTTAAATAACGCTGAAATGAAGAAATCATTAACTGATCTTATTGAAGAATATTATCCCGGAGTACTTGAATCGTGGAGAAAAATAGCCCCACCACCGGCTATACTAAAACATAATAACAACCCTTTTGGTGCCGGACGTCATATATCGCCAGGCATTGTAAATATAACATCAATAATTGCAGTCAATCTTATTTGCGACATTGTGGACGGTAGTTTTCAGATAGATCTTTCAAAGTCTAACCAGGCCCAGCAAGGGTACATATTATACAGTTTCAGTCCCTTAGCCCCCCAGGATGGTTAATTGTATCAGAGCCAATTAACCCAGTGTTTCTGCGAGTTCATAATCCGTTATTATCAAGGATACACTTTAAACTTACAGACCAGAACAATCGCATCTTGGACACAAGAAATGAAGAATTAAATATAAATCTGTATGTGAAATCATGATGCGTTATCATAACAAAAAAAAAATATCCGGATGCATAGTGCTTGTCTATGATACATAATGGTTGGTTCTTTGATACAATACAGTATAGTATATACTTGTCAATATAACTTTGCCTGCGGTCTCATTCAATGCTAATCGACAACTTTCCCTATGTGGCAACCAGTAACTGACAAAATAATAATACTGTATTCTTTGTTTACATAAAATCCGCGCACAAGATTTCTCATAGTGCACACAGGCAATCGAAATCTATTGTCTAGAAGGCTGTGGCTGCATAATTAGCTCTTATTGATTATTCCATAACGGCTGTATTGCCTGTATCTGTGTGGCCGATTACTGCGTAAAGTTATTTTAAGAATACGCTATGACTAAATCAATCTCCTTGGTAACGGCTTACGCATAGACTCAGTGTTATACAGAATTATATATATTTTTTGGAAACTAGAAATATAAAATCCCATTTTACACAGAAAACTGTGGTTTTTGTTAAGAACACTGTAGTTTTTAGGAAATAGGCTATTGTGCTTTTGGTAAACACATATTAACTTTTTCAGTATGTATTTATAACAAGGTCCGATAGTTCAATTGATAGCGTGTTGAAACTCTCATCCGGGGATCATGGTTCGAGACTTGTGAAAGACATATGTCTGTGGGGGCGATTTTAAGCCAAGATTTATAATCTATTGGGGGCTCCAGCCCCCCCCCCCGTCTTCAGAGTACACCAATCCACTACGTCAACACGTGGTGGATTCACTTTTGTGAATCACCCATTGGTTGATCATTATGGGTTGGTGTGCTGGCGTGAAGACGGCATTTCATCATATCATATCATCATCATCATCATCATCATCATATCATCTCATCAAAAATATACAGCGGGGGGGGGGTGATACGAGGTCGTGACCTTGTGACTTCACTAAAGGGGTACCCCACACAAGGGCCATTCCAAAAGACACATCTCAAAACTAAAAATAAACCTAGGTTCCAGGTCACAAAGACCAATCAGCCTTTGAGTTTCTAGAGTTTCGTTTCGGATATTTAGGAATTCTTGTAAGGCAATAAACAGAATCTGGTTGGTCACTAAAATAAGACCTACACGTGTATAAACAACCCTCTGAGTTTCTAGAGTTTCGGTTACGGATATTTAGGAATTCTTTCGGGGGTAAACAAATAACACGTACAGACAGCCCTCTGAGCCTCTAAAGTTTCGGTTTCGGATATTTAGGGGTTCTCTTGGGGGTAAATGTCTAAACAAAGAACCTCATTAGGTTTATCTGATACAACTATGGAATGGTAGATCGAATATCACCTCGCGCTGTATATTTTTGTTTATTTTTATATTAAATATACACTCATTATATAATGAATTTTGAAAATATCAATGTCATTGTTTCTGCGATTAAAAAATTACAACATAACGGTATCAATGTATTTGACAATCTTAATGCTGAAAAGATTCTATGTGATTTTGACTCATTACAACAACGAAAGAACGAGAACAGATTTACGCTATCTGCTGATTATAAATTCATGAAAGTTATCCAGCAAGGAATGTTAAAGTCACTGGCAACTGTCACTGATGATCAGGTGAAGTTGTTTGTGCCTCTATTGACAAAATCAAGCTAGAATTATCTCATGAATACGAACAGAAAAAGATTATGAACTTTCGTATAAGACAGTTAAGAGAGCATTGTGAAAATACGAGTGAAAATACGAGTGAAAATGACAGCGATAATGATGGACCATTGACTGTGATAATAGCTAAACAAAATCCTTGGGAAAACTAACATATTCTGCTTAGTATAATGCAACCTACACATATTGACAAGTATATCTTATATCAAAGAACCAACCATTATGTTTCAGTAGGTATCATAGACAAGTACAATATTGCCCGTGCTTGTTGTGCAAAGTTTTTCGTTGAGTTTGCTAGTTTTCGTTGGGTCAAAACTCCAGGAAGGTTAACGGGAATTAACATTAGATTTTAAATTTGTTGATCAAAAACTGGTTTTTTCCAGTTCATTTGCTCGTATTGTGTAGATTTTTGCTAGCAAATTACGATAAAAATCCGGAAAAAACCAGTTTTTCATCGATAAATTTAAAACCTAATGTTAATTTCCGTTGACCTTCCTGAGGGTTTGACCTTCAGAATTTGTCAAAATCCGATTGATTTTCACTGATTTTTGGTCATTTTTCATGCAAAAAACGAGAATTTCGATCAAAAAACACGGTTTTCAGAACAAAATCAACGAAATAAAAAAAATTAAATAAAATTAATTTTATTTGCAGTACTTGAGATACATAACCAAATTCACTGAAATGTTTTTACAGTCAAAGGTATGGACAATCAGGATAGCTTTTGACATTAACTCGTATCTAGTATAAGCGGACAACTACGATATTTATCATTATACTTGACGGAGCGCTTAATCATTTGGTAACATTAAAAATACGGTAGACTAAACGTATTGAAATCTTATTTTTTGTGCAAATCTTTTGGAAAAGGCAGATTTCTGTATATTTTCTGCCACGTGTTGTACCGATTGTGGTACTATGTCAAAATATTTGGCAGCAGAATTAATTGACCTGAACATAATTTCTTCCCCAGATTCTGCATTCACTGATTTAACAGGTCTTGCAAATCGTGCGCCGCCAGTGTTTCCAAACTTACAGTTTTCACTTTGCGTGATAATACGTACATTTCCAAGTGAGTTGTCAAGTTTATTGCCGTTGATGTGATCCACCACATACCCATCCTTGATTAGTCCAAAATAACACTCGATCACAAATCTATGTGATCGATAATTTTTATTTCCTTTGGTATTAAACGCAAGATAACCAGCATTGGTAATGCTACCGACTGGTTTTTTCAATCTGCAGTTTCTAATCACACCTTCTCGAGATGCTTCATAATTGGTAATGATTGGATGTGACACAAACTCATTTTGCTTCATTTATATATAATATTTATTTGTCTAAATCATTGTTTTTTGAAAATCTAGCCAGATAATCTTCTTCGGTTTTTATAGGAGAGTCAGTGTTATATTTTTTATCGTAATATCGTTTCAACTCTCTGTATTTTTTACCACCGCATTGCGCACACAGGTGAGTTTTTCCTCGCACTCCAGCACTACACACAATACACGGTTTTGGTCCTAAACTCCCGTTCCTGACGCATTGCATATGATAACTACAGTATTCATTCACACATGTTCTGTTACACGGAGACGTATAACCGATTTTTAACCAGTTGCAATGATTTGGTTGAATCATATACAAAAGATTAATGTTCAATTAAATATATATTTTGCCCTAATTATAATATGGAAGAATTATCCGTGATTGAACCCTACGCAACCAGATTCGATCTTGACAGACTACCCGAGTATAAATTTAGTATTTCGATGCAAGATCTAGCTTTAACTAATAAAGATGTAACTAAACGTATCCGTGAGGCCAAGAAGGAATTTCGTGACGATGGTGCAGTTCATGCATGGTCAACATTCAGAGTTGGAAATGTTTCTAATACGATGAATGACAAACGAGGAAGAGTAATCATTAACCACCTTGATAATCAAAAATATTTTATTTTAATAAAATTTATTGTAAATACAGAAGAAGATATTTGGATTATTCGTGACAAGCGCGATCCAGTCCGCGTGCAGTCAGGAAATAATATCTTCTTGAGTAATAACTCAAAACCAGGAATACTAACTGGTATAGATAAACCGTATTATGAGCGATCGTACCCTGTAACTGCGGTTGTCTATGGAATATTTCCGCTGAATAATAAACCTAATGTTGGGGATCTCAAACCGATGAGATTGTCAAGGATAAACTGCGTAGCTGAGCGAGTTACAGAACATTTTACAAACGCGATACGTGGTAATGGTTTAACGGATTTAAGACGTAAAAAAATAAATACTTGGGCAGAGTCGGTTAAAGATACCGGAGCGTCTATCAAAGATGTTGCTGAGCTAGAGAAGAAATTAAGATTTCCAATAACAGTAAAAACGTTAACCGGAGAGATTTTGTACAAACCGAAATATATAAAAAATGGAGCTCCGATAGATATTATTGATCATAACGCGCACGCATGGACTGCTGCAGTAACAATATTTCCACGAGATAGAAAGGTTAAATTTTATGACGGTGATATCTTTGATTTTATTAAAAATATTAGTAAAACCGATCCTGTTTCTGTTTGGTTATTTCAGAGTTCGGAATATGATCATTACGATCAATTTGTACGACCTAACGGTGATATTTATCGTACAGAATCTCTCCATGAGGAAATGGAACATCTTGCAATGAAATATACCTCTGATGATGTCATAGTTAGACAATTACTGAATAACTGTTTTACTGTTCCGTCAGTCGCTGCTCATTTCGCTCAGGAGAAAAATTCATGGAAAACGACACGATCGGAATTTCTTGAAGATGTCAAGAAAAGTTGTATAGAATATGGGCACGGTGGATTATGGAACACCAAATACGATTATAGTGATGTTATCTCGGTTGATATGATAGCATGTTATCCTGGGAGTTTTCTTGGATATGGAGCATGTTCTAAATACTTTAAGAGATTCGGACATCCTACACATGAGATGACCAGGGTTGCAATAAACGGACCCTTACCAGATTTTGACTTAACAGGATTTGCTCACGTAGAATCATTTGAGTTTAGAGAAGATCTCCATGCGATTACTTATATTTGGTTCGGAAAACATTTTTCAGAGCGATGTTGGGTTCCGATAGTACTATTGCGATATATGCTTGATGCTGGATTTTTAATATCGTTGAGAGTAACTGAAGCGATTATATCGTATAGTTCACAGAAGCAAGTTTGGTTACCAGAACCGGACAGATTTAATATCGATGATACCAGGAATGAACATGATGAAAAACTTGCAAAAGATCTTGGTAGAAAGATAATCGGTAAGTTTACTCAAGGTGGTTCATACGATTATAAACGGTATTGTACAAGATTGATTATGGACGATGCTGAACTAGATTTTATAATCGCTGATACAACGGAGAAAAACACATTTATAAACCGATGTAATGCTTATTTATCAGATGGAACAAAACTAGGTACCATTGTGAGCTATCTTGATGGCGACTCACCACAATTTACTCATTTAAGATCTTCGATGTTAGCTTATGTTTCGATAAATCTATTGTCGATGATAAATAGATTTCCTCGTTACGCTGTTAGAGTTGCTACGGATTCATTTTATATACACAAAAAATATAAAGATTTATTAAAACTCGATAATGGTGAATGGGGGGCATGGAGGATAAAACAGGAAAATATACTTAGTTATTCTGAATCTGCCGATGTTGAAATTGCGGAAATATATTACAAAAATAATAATCAAATATCAAAGTCATCTGCACCATCTGTGTACGATCCTGTATCTAGACATAAGACCGTTTATCTTAATGGGTGTGGTGGTTCAGTTAAAACAACTCGTGCGATTAACTTATTTATGAATAATAACTCAGATATAATTGTTTTGACACCTACACATAAACTTGCTAGAGAAATAAAAGAACGAGGAGTAAAATCATGTACATATCATAGTTTCTTTAGATGGTGGGGAGACACGTGGACTCCTGAGCGAATGGGTGAAAAATATATACCTAAGTATATTATATGGGACGAGATATGCACGGTGTCGTTCGAAACACTAAAAACATTTCTTGAATGGTTATTGACAAAGAATAGTGCTGTGATTATGTGTGGCGATCATGGTCAACCACCACCCTTTGTTGGACAGTCTCCACATGAATGGTTGAAAACATTTGTAGATTATTACGAAGAAATAAATGATGACTATAGATCCATTGATGAACCGCTAAAAGAACTTAAAAGATTAATCAGACTGCAGCCAGATCGAATACAATGCGAGATATTGCGTAAAGTAATTGCAGAAACTCCTGTGAATGAATTTTGGACTTTATGGAGACCTGCTGATTTGATAGTCGCAAGTAGAAAGATAGTTCGTGATGAACTGCAAAAGAAATTATTTACGTTACATAAAGAAAAGTTTCCGGATCTATCCGTACCTTTGTGTTATCGCCCAGCAGATACTCGACGACAAAATATTGAAGTTGAAATATCAGGTGGAGACACTGTCCGAGTACAAAATCTTGTCTTGAATGATATCGTGTTGGTTGCTGTTGATGTTGTTGAGAGCGCGTTGAACATGGATAAATCGCCATGGACGTTAGGATACGCTATAACAATTCACTCGTCGCAGGGATTAACTATAACTGATACTAGAATCTGGATTGTAGATGATCGTATTGAATGGTCGAATTTAGTCTATCTCGCCGTATCTCGAGTCAGGAGAATATCGCAACTGCGTAGGGTTATTGTAGATTACGTAATAACTGAAGAAATCACTAACAATGTCGATATCAATAAAAAATTAGTCAGCTATAAGCAGTTTGACAAAAAAAAAATAAGCGTGACTTTGATCTTGATGCTGAATTTATTATAACACTAAGGCAACAACAGAATAATCATTGCGCAAGTTGCAACCGTAATATGTCATGGCAGTGTTTTAATCCAAGACAATTTACCGTAGACAGAATTAATAGTGATCTCGGTCATACACGTGATAATGTGATGCTGACCTGTCTTGAGTGTAATCGACGTCGAGGCTCTGGATGTTTACAAAATTGAGCTTGGTGGTAATTGCGTATCCTCAGGAATTACTTGCAATTGCTCACGTACAAATCCACGTTGAGGGGCTGTAGAATCTAATCTGTAGATTGGAGGTCTACCAGTGGATCTTACCACGCTAGAAATTTTATGTGTAGTCACGCTCCAGATAGGATCGGTTGCTCTTTTTTACCACCTTCAAGTTCGCCAGGTTCATATAAATATCTTGCAGTTACATTACCTAATACTGGTTGAGAGAAAGATTCACGTCGTTGTCCGTAGCCATTGCTACGGGGTATATATTTTTTTTTGATCGCATTAGAAGGTTTCATGGAAGTTGCACGAGTAATTTCATTATTCAACGCAGCTATCACACTCGGTAATCTTGCAACCCATTCACGAGATCTATCCTTAAAGTCAGCGGATATTTCCCTTGCATATTGGTATCCAAATAACCGCTCAGCAAGTGTTCTATTAAATCGTTCAACGATTGCCTGATCACGATGAATTTCAGTATGTCCTCGTCTGATTTTAACGTTATGTTTCTTCATCAACGATGATACTGCTCCAAGAAATTCTTTACCGGGATCAACTTGTAATAACCGTGGCCATCGTAGATCACCACGTTGATAAATGCGCTCAAACGCAGATGAAACTTCAGATGCTGTCTTTGTTGATAATGGCTCCGCTTCATTGTATCTACTCGCAACATCAACGACAGTTAACGCGTATCTATACGTGTATTGACGTCTAAGTGTTTTAATGGTATTGTGTGGTAAAAACAAAATATCTGCTTGATGAACTTCATTAGGAACGCTAACATCGAAATGCGCGTACTGAATTCTTTTAGGTGGACTCAGGAAGATTTGCCATATTGCCTGTCGTGCTAACCATGATGCAGCAACATCACGTGAAACTTTTGCTGCTTCGGCGCTTATTTACTAATCGCTGCTTTACCTCTCCAATACCCTCTCGGGGAATAATAAACAGATTCCATTATGATAGTTATATAATTTAATTGCCAGCCCCTAGCACTAGTTTACCTTTCATAGCAGATTTTATTAGAAAACTAGCGAGTTTTTCTCTGAGAGATTTATTAGGTATAGAATTTAATGCGTGAATCAATTTCACATCTGCGAGATGTCGTTGTTGCAAATCCTTACTTTATACGCGACATCATGAACGTGACACGCTTGATCAATTGCGTTTATTGGATACTCTCCTGGTTTTGGTTGATCTCGTTCGTCAAGTCGGATATCAAGTCGAGTTCCTGGACCACAATAATTATATCCGCGTAAATGTTTCTCATATTTAGCCCATGGTAATCCTGGTAATTTTCCTAACGAAGCAGCAATATCACCACCTGTCTTTGATGAAATAAATTTGTATTTTTTTGTACCACATTTCACACATTTCCCTGTAAGTGCGCGTCTTTTATTTTTTGTTGTTATTGTCGTTAATTCAGCAGTGGGTGTAGGTGTTCTGCATCGAACACAATATAGACTCATATTATTTATTATATGGATATAATTGACTTTTCTGCGACACGAAAACAAGAACCAGTAAAACATCACCCGGCGCTACCAAATTCTATCAGAATGATTATAATAGGTCCATCTGGAAGTGGAAAGACGCAATTATTGCTCAATCTAATAATGAGATGGCTAAAATGGAACAAACCGTATTTAGTAGCGCCATAAATGATATTATTGATTTTATAACCGATATTGATGAAGCTCCATCTGTAGATGACCTAGATGGATTCATTAATAATCTCGTAGTGTATGATGATGTGATGCTGGACAAACAATCAAATCCAGCTAGAATATTTTCTCGCGGTAGGCATAAAAACACGGACGTTATTTATGTTACCCAGAGATATACACAAATTCCAAAAGTAATCAGAGACAACTGCAATATTTTGGTTGTGTTTAATAGCGTAGATAATTATACTCTGCAGAATATTTATTATACTTGGTGTTCAGGCGACATGGACATGATTAAATTTAAAAACTTCTTTTCAAAAGCACAAGCTGTTCCGTTTGGATTTATAACAATAAATCTACATGACCCAAGATCCAGATATCGAATAGGTCTTGATAAAATATTTGGTTAATTAAATACGTCAACAAAAAGTAACGGAAATGAGCAACCTAAACTATATGGTAATAATAAAAGTTAGGAGGTTCGGTTTATGTTATTGACCTTTTATTTCAGCCCCTGTAGGAACCTTTATTTTTTATAAATAAAGTCTCTGCAAAGTTGTAGGGTTCACCCTCTCTGCTGCTAAAGTGAATGAACTGCTTTGAGATAATTTCACTGTTAAGTTGCCAATGTAAGATAGTGTTACACTATTTAATACCATTACAACGCCATCTGTTGGCTTAAAAATCGTGGTTTTATTTGCTTAAATGCATATTCGAACTACTCAACGTGCTTGGGAAATAATGAGAAATATAATATTTTAAACAAATGTAAATGTTGCATTGAACTCTAAGACAAAACTTCTTACTATTTCACATGGTGTAAGCAAATGAAGAGCTATTCTTTAAATTAATACATCTGAAAAAACATTTTTACACTTTCATAAATCTGGTCAGTATGACCAATTTTGAACACTTTCAAACATTAATGCATATGAATTTTGCCGATGGTTTTTATTGATTTCTCATGCATATTGTAAACCACTGTTTGTTATTGTTTGTATGCGTTTAGTATCTTGGTGTTACTGATTCAGTACAGTGATTTTCAGTGTTCGTATACATGTTGTTGTGTGGCACGCATGGTAAGTGAGTAGTATGTGAGTTGCTTACATTGCTCGTGTCTAACATGCAACCACCGATTACATTAACCAGTTCCTTGATCCATTATTCACTCCTCCAACGACTCTCCAGGAGTCAACTTCAGCTTCTGAGTACTCAGTACTTTGCAAATTGTATCGAAAAAAATAACTATTGCACATCACAATACTACACGGCGCTGGTAAGTTTTTAATTATTACATTGTAATAGTTCTATAATAATTCCGCGCCTTACTATTTTGTGAATTGTCCGTCTGAGATAGATCCGTTTACTTTTAATTATTTATATATTTCATGTTTATATGTTGTAGGTCTTCATCTAAATGTCCTTCATCTTCATGGTCTTCATTTATTCATCATCAAGTCTGATTAAAGTACAAGAACCCACGGAGATGTAGTGTTGTTATTTCTCCCGTATACCCCCTACATCTGTTACAATGGCGCCCACCGTGGAACGGATTGGGGTTTGGTCCTTCGGGACTTTTTTGGAGCAGGAGAGCTAGGTAGTGATGGAACGAAGTTAAAGCGGAGCAAGAAGTACCTGCGAAGGGTTCTCTGGTTTTCTTTGCCATCTTCTCGCTGTACCCTGTAGACTGGTATGTCAGGGTTGGGAATCTCCTTGACTACATAAGGGTGGTGTTCCTAGCGGTCGGTCAGTTTATGCTTTCCCTGGAATGCAACTTTCTTGACAAGTACACGATCGTTGACTTCTAGCTTGGAGGCTCGAACCTTTCGGTCGTAAACATCCTTGTTACGTGCAGCCTGTTTTCCGGCCTCTTCAGCAGCACATCTGTACGCATACTGCAGACGTTGTTGAAGTTTCTGCAGGTAACCGGCCGGATCTTTGGCACCATCATTTCCAGGATGGGTACCCAAATAGGCATCGACAGATAGCCTGGGATGCCAACCAAATATTAAAAAATGGGGGGGGGGGGAAATACCCAGTGGCATCATTTTTGGTGGCATTGTAGGCCTGGACGATTGGTCCTATGTACGATTTCCAGTCCAATTTTTGGTAGGCTTCCAGTGTACGAAGCATTTTTAACAGGGCTTGGTTGAAACGCTCAGCTGAACCGTTCCCCATGGGGTGATCTGGAGTAGTACGAGGTTTGGCTACTCCCGCTAACTCGCATAGTTCCCTTATCATTGAATTCTCAAAGTTCCGGCCTTGGTCGCCGTGGAGCCTTTCAGAGAAAGACTAAAACTGAATGAAGTGCTCAGACAGGGCCCTGGCGATTGTCTGGGCCGTCTGGTTGCTGCAGGGAACAGCTTGAGCATACCCGGTGAAATGGTCTGTGATCACAAGAATATGCTTGAAGCCACCCTTAGACCTTTCAAGTGATAAGAAGACCATGCAAACCAGCTCCACTAGGTGTGTTGTCTATATTGGGATTAACTCGGCAATCTTAATAGGTTCCTTTCTCAAGATGCAGCGGACACAGTGCCCAATAGCGGATTCAAGATCCTTCTCTAACCCGGGCCAGTAAAAGCATTGCTTTGAAAGCCACATACACTTGTCCTTGCCCTGATGACCTACATCGTCATGGATGCCTTTCAGAGCCTGCTGTCTATGACTAGGGGGCAAGACTAATTGCTTAGTTTGTTGACCGTTAAGCGAAGCGGTTTGATACAGAATATCATCTTCGTCGAGGAATAGGAGATTCCACTCTCTCAGGTATTTCTGCACTTCCAACGTCTCTTGATGGAGTGCTTCCTCCCTCGGGCGGAAACCACTTCGCACTAGGTCAACAACTCTGGCTAACGCAACGGTACTTCCTTGAGCAGACGTCCAACAGACTGGAGTGGGATTAGTCTGAGGCCTGACCTCTTCGACCGAAAGAGAACAAATCTCAGCAACACATTCTGCAAGCGGCACTGACTCATCAGGTGCCATGCTTATGACCTTGATCATATCAACAAAGACCTGTGGTTTTCTACTGAGGCCATCGGCGTCTGTATGGAGTTTGCCTGGTTTATACACGATTGTAAAATCAAAATTAGCCAGGGAGGCTATCCAGCGATGCCCTGTGGCATCTAACTTGGCTGTGGTGGTGACGTAGGTCAGGGGTTTAGAGTCTGTGATGACCTCAAAGGTATTCGCGACCAGGTAATCGTGGAATTTGTCTGCGATTGCCCGCTTCAATGCCAGAACTTCAGCTTATGAGCTGGGTACCGCTTTCGGAGGGTCTGAGACTCCTGCTAACATAAGCAATAACCTTATTCACTCCATTTTGATTCTGATATAGAACGGCACCAAGCCCGTTGATTGAAGCATATGTGTGTAATATGAAGGGAAATTTAAGTATGCATAAGCAAGATCAGGTGGGGATGTAAACCTTGCCTTAAAGGAATTAAAGGCCTGATTTTGAGGTTCACCCCATGTCCAAGCAGTTCTAGTGGTCTACCTGTTACCATTTTTCTTACCGGTCTGTCCATTGGTAGAATGTCTTTTAAGTAGGCCATTGAATGGTTCCACTATATGGGCATAGTGTTTAACCTACCGCCGATAAAAACCAGCAAAACCAAGGAACTGGCTCAGTTCCTACACATTCCTGAGTATAGGTCACTCAGTCACGGCTGAGATTTTCTCTGGATCAGTGGAAATACCATAATGGCTAATGACATGACGGAGGTAGACCATAGAAGTCTTGAAGAGCTCACACTTAGTCGGTTTAAATATAAGTCCATTGTCCGCAAGTCTTCCGAAAACGGCTTCGAGGCGCTGGATGTGTTCCTCAAAGGTTCTTGAAAAGATCAGGATATCGTCCAACAAGAGTACACGCCCTCTCAAATGTAGGTCACCCATACATCTTTCCGACACGCGTTGGAAGGTGACATGGGCATTGGTTAGTCCTAATCCCATCCTGTTCCACTCAAAGAAACTCAAGTTACCTACAGAGATGGCAGTCACCTGTTTATCCTCTTCTTGCATTTCCACATTCCAGTATCCAGATCTGAGATCAAGCTCGGAAAAGTAGGTCGAACCTACCAAACTGTCATCAAACCTTGGCAAGATATATGCGTCACGTTTAGTACGAACGTTAAGTTTGCGCCAATCGATACAGAAATGAAGTAACCCGTCTTTCTTTCTGATCAAGATTACATTGGACGAGAAGGGAGACTCATATTCTCTAATGATTCCAGCTTGGAGCATTTCCTTTATGTGCTGACGCACCTCTTAATAAACCCTGGTGGAATTCTACGATATGCCTGCTTAAAAGGCGTAGGATCTTGCAACACAGTCATGTGTTTTACAAGGTTAGTGAGTCCAATATCATTGGAACTTCTAGGTTCCAATTACCTAGGACCCGTTTCACTCACAGCACTTGGGCTGGTGTGAGGTTCTGGGTATCTATATGTATTCCTAAATCATCAAATGGGAAGGATTTGTCAGGTAGGGACATATTGAGATCAAAGGCGAGATTATCCTCTACATCAGCCTCTGTAATCTGACAAACACTGGACTTGGGACTTAAAGTAATGGGTTTCCAAGTCATATTACAGACCCTAACTGCAATCTTACAACAAGAACCAATTTGCTGTAAACGTGTTACCCGGGGACACACTGTAAAATTGTCCGCGTCTTCGAGGTTTTCAGTGACCACTTGGGCCATGTCATGGGGTACACCTCTGGCCATGCAATTAATGGTAGCAAATTCATAAGAGTCTGCAGTAATAGTCTTTTTGCAAAAATTCTTAGCAACAAAATATTTTTGGGAGTAATGCTATCTATGGCAATTCGCCATTCACCATTCCCGAGGGATAGATATGTCATCATTGATAGATTCCTTTAAGAGGCGAATTACATTATTGCCTATAATGATCGGGCACTCTGCATTAAAAGTATTATCTTGGATGACCAACATTGGAACATACATAGATAATGTTGAACAGGTTGGGAGTGTAATAGTACACTTAATATACCCTGTATATTTTAGCAGGGCACCATCTGCAGCGGTCAGTTTAAGACCTAATGTATCCAGTGGCAACAATTCCAATCTGTTATGCAAGGAATTATATGCATTTTGAGATATGGTAGAAACCATCGATCCCGAATCGTTGAGTGCTAAGATATGGTCATTATGTTCACCAATCTCTGTTTGGCCCATAGTCGATTGGTTCAATTGGTTGTTGCTAACAAGATTGGCATTGTCTCTTTTCAGAATTCCAAGACGAGTCCCTCTGCCATGGGATCTTTGACCATGGCCGGGGCGTCGTGGCTGATACGAGCTCCTGGCATTATTAGGCTGAGATTGGCCATCAATCGGCTGAAACATCTGATCAAACTTACGATCTAGATTATCAAACTTAGTCTTGAGCCTAGTCAAGCGCTGTCCATACTCGGAGCAGCAGAGAGGGTGAGCAGACCACTTTAGGAGAAGTCCATTTGTGAAATTAAACCCCCTACGAAAATGACACACAAGAGTCAATAAACCGAGACCTCTAACCAGGTTGCACTAAACTGAGGCCTCTAAAAGGGTTATTTTTCTTTGGACGCTTGCGTGTTAAATTTATTTACCGACCTGGGACATTCACCCTCTCTGCTGCTGTGTGTGTGGTAAAAAAAGTAGCGGTCAGGTGACAGGTCTCTCAACCAAAAATTTTACCGAGATCTATGCGATATCGCGACCGAGGATCATGTAAATTTATCGTGATAAATCCAAGAGGAATCGCTTGCGCATATGGGAAGAAGTTTTTAAACTTAATCATATCCATGTCCCCTGAACACCAAGTCTGATGGATGTTTCTTAGAGTGTGGATATCAACACCATTAATGACAACCAGAAGATTGCAGTTATCTCTGATCACCTTAGGTATTTACACATATCGCTGAGTAACATATATAATATCAGTGTTTTTGTGTCTGCCTCAGGGAAATATCCGAGCTGGATTTGATTGTTTGTCTAGCATCACATCATCGTATACTACGAGATTGTTGATGTCCCCGCTGAAATCATCTACCAACGGAGCATCGTTGATGTCGGTGATAAAATCAATCGCTGATCATCTGCAGATATTGCCACTAAATATAACTTATCCCAGTTGAGCCATCTCGTTATCAGGTTAAGTAATAATTGCGTCTTACCAGACCCAGATAAACCTGTGATAATTGCTCTGATAGAATTTCGTAGCGCTGGATGATACTTGACTGGCTCTTGCTTTCGTCTCGCTGCGAAATAAATGACATTCATGTTGTAGAAATATATAAGTATATGGATTTATATTGTGTTCGATGCAGAGCACCCACCAATACCAGTTGATTAAAAACAATAAAGACGAGGAATAAAAAGCGTGCATTTACAGGCAAGTGTGTGAATGTGGTACAAAAAAATACAAATTTATCTCTCATGCAACAGGCGGAGATATCACTGGGAGAATTACCAGGGCTCCATTGGCTAAGTATCCTGGCTAGAAGCAACTTTCTGGATATAATTATTGTGGTCCTGGAACCCGACTTGATATCCGACTTGACAAGAAAGATCAACCAAGACCTCGAGAGTATCCAGTAGATGCGATTGATCAAGAGTACCATGTTTATGATGTCGCGTTTAAAAATCCAGATCAAAACAACGCCATATTGCAGACGTGAAGTTGATTCACACTCTAAAGTCTGTAAAAATAAATCTCTCACAGAATCGCTTGCTAATTTTTTGATAACATCTGCGATGAAAGGTAAACTAGTGTTAGGGGCTGGTAATTAATCATAGATAACTATTATAATGGACTCAATTTATTATAGCCCAAGAGGATATTGGATGTGTAGAGCAGCGATTAGTAAACTTTAAGATTCAGCAGGTGTCGCACGTTCTGTTGCTGCTGATTGGTTAGTACTACAGGCAATATGGCAAATTTATCTACCACCACCTGAAACATTCAGTGCGCACATTTTGATGTCGGCAATCCCAATGAGGTTCATCAGGCAGATATTTTGTTTTTACCACATGATACTATTAAAACCGGTAGACGTCAATCGCGCACCTACAAATACACGTTGACTGTCGTTGAAGTTGCAAATAGATATAAAGAAGCAGAACCACTATCAACAAAGACAGCAACTGAAGTTGCATCTGCGTTTGGACGAATTTATCAACGTGGCGGCCTGCGATGGCCACAGTTGCTACAGGTTGATCCTGGCAAAGAATTTCTTGGTGCAGTAACATCGCTGATGCAACAACATAACATCAAAATCAGACGAGGACACACCGCAATTCATCGCGATCTGGCAATCGTTGAGCGATTTAATCGAACACTTGCTGAGCAATTGTTTGGATATCAGTATGCGCAGAAAATATCCCTGAACAAAGTTCAGGCGGACACGAGATCTCGTGAATGGGTTGCAAGACTACCAAGCGTGATAGCTGCATTCAATAATAAAATTACTCGTGGAATTTCTATGCCCCCCCCCCCATCAATGCAATCTCGAAGAAACACATACCATTTAAGCGACATGACTCTTTCTCAAAACAACCAGTACTAGGTAAAGTGACTATCAGATACCTATATGAGCCGGGGGAGCTTGAGGGATGGGGTAAAAAAAGAGCGACTGACCCAGTCTGGAGTGTAACTACACATAAAATTTTCAGCGTGGTAAGATCCATGGGTAGACCTGCAATCTGCAAACTAGATTCAACTGGTCCTCAAAGTGGATTTGTACGTGAACAGTTACAAGCAATTCCTGAAGATACACAATAACCACCGTCTTCACTCTGGTAAAGGCTCACTTCTGTGAAGGCTGATTCGCTAGTAGGACACTAGCTCCTCGACGTCGATTACACTCAAGACAAGTCAGCCTCACATTTTCGCGTCTGTGGCCGAGACTACTATTAATTCTATCCACGGTAAATTGTTGTGGGTCATTAGGAGAATACTGCCACAACATTACTGTGTTACAGCAAGCACAGTGATTATTTTGTCGTTGTTTCAGTGTCATAATAAACTCAGCATCAAGATCGAAGTCGCGTTTATTGTTTTTGTCACACCGCTGATAACAAGACAATTTTTTATCGACATTACTGCCAGATAAACTAGGTTCGACCATTCGATACGATCATCGACAATCAAAATACTGGTATCACTGATTGTCAGTCCCTGCGATGAATGAATTTTTATTGCATATCCTTAAGTCCAGCACGATGGCTATGTTAAGGCTTTCTCAACAACATCAATCGGAACCCAAACAATAACATTTAATACAAGTTTTTGTTTCTT
>JAECUM010040485.1:0-16131 GCA_016617855.1 Megalonaias nervosa | reverse complement strand
GAGAGAGAGAGAGAGAGAGAGAGATGCAACCATAGGTCAAATAATTAACAGTGACGTAAACCGCAACAATAACTGTATTCCAGATCCAGCACATCCTGTTCAGAAATTTGATGAAGCTAATAAAAAGAAATCAAAATAAACATGTTAATGAACAAATACAAAACAGATTTAGTGAAAATAATTTGAAATATATCGGGCATGGAATTAATGAGCTTTAAATGATAAACTGTTATTGGATACAGATGTACTGCAAGAGCTAAAAATGATCAGATATACAACAACAGATTAACGACAACAGGAGAAAGGTTTTAGACTAGAAAGAATTGTTTAGACAGACATGCAGACGGCGCTGAACAAACTCAGGCTGAACAGTTACCTTGGTGTA
Source organism: Megalonaias nervosa (assembly GCA_016617855.1). Taxonomy (NCBI): domain Eukaryota; kingdom Metazoa; phylum Mollusca; class Bivalvia; order Unionida; family Unionidae; genus Megalonaias; species Megalonaias nervosa. Next base: position 15,746 of record JAECUM010040485.1, on the reverse strand, counting down.
ATATAGTGGGGTGGCATGAGGACAATTGGAATCTAACATTAGGCCGCCGTTTTTAGGATCCAAAGGGAAAAAAGGGAAATGATATGTTAAAAATTGTCCATCAGATCCAACACGTTGTTTTCTAGAGACCACCATCCACTTGTCTACTAACAAACGGGTGGTAGGAGTGCTTTCACAAAGACAAATATGCTTTTACACACTATCATACATGGAGTGAGAGAAGAGAAAAGGGTGTGACTGCTTAGGCATATGTATAAAATAACCCTCTACAGCCATTAAACAGGATAGAGAGAAGAACAAATACACACTTAAGGACGCATTGGCTGACTTTTACAGTCCAAGAACATACCAGTAGTAAATCATGTATGGAGACACGGAGATCAAGAATTTGTTATAGTTCTTTTTCGTTTTTGCGGTCTTAGATTTAATTCTGTCACTGAACGGCGACGTAGTGTTGATTGCTAAAACAGCAGAGTTTTGTTGTCCAAATTTATTTTTTTTGTCCAGTGAAATAGATTTGGTTCTTCAGCTTGTTATAAATTTACGTTTTTCCACCCTTAAATTTACTACACTGAAGGATTTTTTCTTAAAAAAATGTCAGTTACAAACTTTGAGCTTTCAAGGAGAGGGTTAGATTGCCATTAAACTGTCAAACTGGGTCTGATTTGGTGTTGTTCATTATGGGGTATAATGGGCATTAACATTAGACCCTTGTCTAAAGCTGATTACCAGTTAGACTTTATACAACTAATCCTGTGGACCTGAATAGGCTCTAACAGGAATTTAAAATTAGACATCGGTTTTGACTCTAACCATTTTTTTTTTTAACTGATGGTTACGGGGTCTAATGGGAATTTCACATTAGTATCTTGGCTTAACATTATGGATCCATATGGTGATAAGGGTAAACGTAATGTTAAAAATGTCCATAGGTTAACGTACACTTGGACAGACCAACAAACAGTGTTACTAGTTTATGGTCATAAACCAAGTAATAGAAAGAGACGAAACCAACAAACTTATTAAAATTAACAACTATATTTATTTCCATAGTTTATAAAGTAAAACCCAAAAGGAACTTACAGAATTGTGAATTAAATCCCAAATAGTCCTAAATTTTGCATTCTTGAATGTGTCAATGTACCAATCGTCTTGAATGTGCCTATGTACTAATAGACTTCCTGTATCACCATGATATAATCCAGAATGTCTTTAATAGTTTTGTTTACCACAAAATCCCAAGACAATAAATGACCAGGATGTAGGTCAGAAATTGTCTTCCAGAACAAAATCCCAAGACAATAAATGACCAGGATGTAGGTCAGAAATTGTCTTCCAGAACAAACTAGACCTTCACCTCAAATACCAGTAATCAATCTATTATAATTTACAAAAATGACAAAAAGCATGTACACACCAAAACTTTGTTTTTGATCGTAGACAAAGGTTAAGCACACAAAAGAAACGAAATATAAATACCAGCAGTTTTTGTTTTGGTGTCTAACACCATTTCTCAGAGCAAGAGAGGCTATTACATGACGTGCAGTATAAATAGTGGATGAAGACCCCTGGAAAATCCCAGCAGGAACCATCAACCCACGGGAAGCTACTGGCAGATTTCTCACATATCCACACTGGCCGAGCCCGAGACTAGAACCCACGGGAAAAAGAGGTGAAATGACAGTGATCGGTAAAGACAAGCTATTTAGAGCATTCGGCCACCCGGGCCCCACATAATAACAGGCATGTACAATTGTTACAAATCTATGGTCTTAAACTGTGTAACAAAAAGAAAGTATGACCAACAAGTTTAGTAAAATCAACAAATAATTTTTTTTCCAAAGAATATACAGTGAAAATTCAAAAGACACTTACAGTATTGTGAATTAAATCCCAAATAATTCTAACTGTTCTGTCACAAGTACAAAAGTATAGAATGTTCTGAATGAATGTGATGATTTATCAATAGGCTTGAGAGTACTATTGTACTAATAGTCTTGATGTAGCACGATGATATCATCCAGAATGTCTTTGAATGAATTCACAAAAATTAAAAGTAGTGTCTTAGTCCAAAAAGTCAATGAGCACATTGTAATTCCAACCGATAATTTAATGAATTATTCCATTCAAATTATATCTGAACACAACAGTAGATAATTCCACTGATTGAACTTAAAACGGAAATGAATAATTATTTACCTACCTTGTCTCCTTTATATGCTAGTTTCTGTTGACCTGAGACATAATAGAATTTTTAGAAAACCAAGCAATCCGATAAAATTTTCTACCAAATGGTAAACAATCCCACTTCCAGAACACTTTAAGTTGGTAAATCATAAGCCTTGAACTCAAATCGAAGTACATGTCATAAATATGACAACGGTCGGATAGGCCAAAACTCTACCCTCATTCAAGGACAAAGGCCGATTGCGCAACATCAAACTTAATACTATCAATTAATTATACATTTATTATCCAACAATCATTTAGAGAGAACAATATTTAATTATCTACTATCCATGGCTCCCACATTCACTATATATCGCCCCGTATTTCCTGTCCAACAAGCTTTATGGAGCGACCAACACCAACTCATCTACTAAGCAATGGTAGGATTGCTCACAAATATACAAATATTTTCAAGTATATTTATGCACTATCGTACTTTGAGTGACAGAATATATAGTAGGAATGATTACCTACTTACTTTTACAACCCCAGAAGTATATTAAAAGATATTAGTTATGAATGTATTACTCTATGGAGCCAAATGGGGGTTATAATTTCACACTAAAAGGCTAATTATTGTCACTTGATGAAATGTTGCAGAAAGTTGTATTGCAATAATATCCAGTGTCATGTTAGACGGATTTGGTTTTTCAGTATGGTACAAGTTCAGATTTTGTACACGCACTGTCCTTTGCTTACCCAATGTCAATTTCACTCTGTTACAATGTTTTATCGTACGCTGATTGAAATGTGGCCTACCATGATAGGAAAGAGTTAAATTCTCCCACAGTGTCAAACAAAGTCAGAATTGAAGCTAATCGTCTGCTGTAAGGTTGTAACATTTTCTGCTTCTGTTTTAAGATAACGGAAAAAACTAAAGTACATTGAAGTTATGCATTGTACATTTAGTGATTGTAAATGTCAAGAAATGGCGTTTTTCTGTTGTAAATATGCAGAGTGACCCTAGTCACGTGGAAAGAAATAATACGTAAGATTTTGTATCGTTGACGTTTTTACATTTACATTATACTTTGGATCCAATATTTTGTGTCAAACCAGTGATTGACAGAGAGAAAATAAACGTTTCAGTTCAAGTTTGTAAACATAAATTGAAGTTCATTTTTTTTATGCAGTTGGCTTGAAGTTGTTTTTGATTGTTAGTTCTGTGCTTCACAGAGAGCAGCAGCAGCAACTATCTCTGCCACTATAGCAACTTGGAAGTGGAAAAGATGTAAGGTAGCTGAAGGTGTGAAGTCCATCGTTTTTTAAAAAAATTTAGCGACCCTTTTCAGAGCCATCCTAGTTATCTTGGAATGATCAAATGACGGTCAAATTAAACAAAACCAAGTCGGTTCATTATAAAATGTGTTATTTTGTCCATATTTGAAGAAAAAAACAAAGACAAAAAACAAATCAAGACATAGAGACACTTAAGATTTTGTTGTTTGGTTTTCTTTCTTTTCATAATGACATTTTAAAATGCCAAATCTATCCAAAATCTCAATTAATCGGGAGTAGTAGGAACTAAATCGATCAGTGACAACTGAGTATAATTTAGTCAAGGTGTTCCTCACGGTTTAGACATGACATGAACTTAAGATTTGTCTCTTGGACTTTTAAATAACACCAGATAATGAGCATTTATGCTGATGGTGCGACAAGCTTCACATTGTTGAAATACAATTTGAGTTATGTACGTAATACTAGCATTACGATTATTCGTGTAAACCAAAGTTGAATTCTTCGTCTACTTTTAACATGTCATCGAAGATAAAAAAAAAATGTCTTTGACGGCCTGTTTTATGGTAAATGTGGTGTGTTGGATAATGTGTGTGTGTGTGTGTGTGTGTGTGTGTGTGTGTGTGTGTGTGTGGTAAATGAATGACTGTTGGATAATTGATAATTGGGTGCCGGATAGTAGCTTAGTGTTGGTCACTCCAAACTCAGTGTTGGATAGTTAGTGTAGTTTTAATATTGTATTTCTCATATTGTCCATAGAGAGACCCACACCTGTTAAAGCTATGGACATTTTGTTAGCATACGATTTCCAGTCTTAATATCCGACAATCCTATAATGTTAAACTTTTGGACATTTTTTAATACATGACTTCCCATCTTGTCCCCAGAGAGCCCACATCCACATGTTAATCTGAAGGACAGTTTTTAACATTACATTTCTCCTTATCCATATAATACCTAAAAATGTCGGTTTAATGTTAAACTCCCATTATCCCATAGATACATATCATGTCAAACCATGTTTTAAAGCCACACAATCCCCTCACAAATGCCCATCACAATTAATAAAGGGGTATAGATATATGGAGGCAAAAATATGTGAGTGGAGATCGGCCTGGGAGGTTCGGGAATTAACCAGGTGCACTGGAGAAAACACACTGCCCTTTTCAGATCAACGATAACTCTAGAAAAGAGGACTCATCAATTTACCACAAAAATTGTTTATGTATGGATATGTTTATTTGTTTGTTTTTGTACATATTTGTTTGTTTGTTTTTGCATTTCCCAAACAAAAATCATTCCCTTCTCCAAAATTTGTGTTTGTATGTTGGGGTGTAGTGGTGTGCCTATAAACAAACATTTACTATCCTTGCTTGTGTGATATTGTGTCTTTGGTATGTATGTATGTATGTATGTATGTATGTATGTATGTATGTACCCCTAGGGTATTATTACTAACGCAGGAGAAGGAAGGACAATTAAAAGATTAAATAGCTCCGAGCCCCCAGTCAGCAAGGCCGTCGGTCTAGGTGGATAAAGTATAAAAAATAATAAGGTGAAATGTATAACAATTTAATAAACTATATCACGGTATTCAGCAATTAAAGGACAATTTTTCAATGCAATTGCTTCCAGTCAATACAAAATCTGTTCGAATTGCCAGATATTTCATCACGCGAAATTAAAGGTGAGAGTGTTTCCTTCCTGTGTCCCTTCTATGTTACTCATCTGCAACTTCCGCAAGGTCGGTAATTCCGGTACCCTTGTTCCCGTTCTATGCCCTGCGCCTTCGCACAACTGCCTATTCTCCTGGCCCTGCTCCTTCGTACAACTGCATATTCTCCCGGCCCTGTTCCTTCGCACAACTGCCTATTCTCCCGGCCCTGTTCCTTCGCACAACTGCCGATTCTACCGTGTTCTCCACATCTTTTCCTCTCTCTCTAATCTTCGGGAGGCGTCCTATCCCACCCGGAAAGCTTCCTGTGGATTAGAAGGGACGTACAGTTTTGTCTCCTTGCTCAATCACACGAGAATTAATACACTCTCACTGACCTTTCATCAGCATAATGACAATTAAATCATTAGGTCAGCTTGTGCACTCACATCTAAATATTCCACACGCGTGTTCTACAATAAAGGCTATAACAACAACATCACAACTTCTGATACATACACACATATCCCTAATTCTCGATATAGTAAACTATCAACTATCAACATCAACAATATTCCTATTTAGCATTTTCTACCTTAAGAAAAGACACACACAAATATAAAATGCCTAATTATACTAATTATATACCCTGTGCACAAGGCCAACAATGTCTAACTCTGCATAATCCACAACTATATATTCAAATACAAACAAGTACAAGTTCTAACACTAATCACTATTAAATTCAGTTATGTATCACGATGAAACATCGTAGCAGATTACACCATCCACTTCGATTCTATCATGCAACTACATACATTAATCTTGACTATTAATAATTCGCTATACACAAAAGATTAAATTTCTACTAAATTAAATGCACAAAATAACGAATAAATCTTACGACACCTAGTTAGGAAAGTGAGACAGATTCGGGCGAAGATATTTTACCTCAGAAGCCTTTGTTCCACATCTCGTCCGAATTTACTAGAACTCCTTTTCCCGCTCTTTTTTACGAGTGCCCAATTTGCTTTCGAAGTACGTGATGTCTCTTTTGTCACTTCCAAAACTGTACTGATTCTTCCAAAATGAATGTAACAGGATAATGTCTGGCTGCGCGAGAAACCCAGCCCAAAATTTGACTATTTTAGTTCTGATTGGATACCGGTGGTGTCTTTGAAAACTGTCTGGGGTAGTAGCACTGATATGTTATAACGTCGGGTCTTCCGGTCTCTAAGCCTAAGCCTACCGGTGACTTCGCTGGCTGATTGAAAAACAAACAGAGTTTCTCACCATCGTGGTAACGCTCTCTTTAAATTAACCGCGAACTCGACTATGACACAATGGCTAAGTCATGGACAGGTAGTTTCATTGTTTCAGAATCGTCTAGATTCATAATATTATATAACACGTATTGACATTAGCCAGAGTACTTTAAATTATGAATTCTGTCAGAAGACATTTGTAAACATGAGGCAGGAATTGTTATCAAATTTTCTCACAACGTGACGGTATGTATGTATGTATGTGTGTATGTATGTATGTATGTATGCGTTTGTGATGTCTTTGTATTTAAAAATGTGTTTGCCTTCTCCAGTATGTGTTGGTATGGATTAAAGTGTGTTTATTTGTTGTAGTGTACGAAGAGGTGTCGGATCTGTGTTAGCACTCAGACAGGAGCATACAGAGGTACCTGATAGAAAAGAATAGGAGGAACCGCCCTCAGTATTCCCTTGACCTAGCTCAAAACCAACAACACCTGAAGAAGCACCTCAAATTACAACGAAAACCTCTGCACCACCACCAGCACAACCAACCACAACAACAACAAATACATCACCAACAACTGAGGCAGTACAATCAAAAGTAAAGGCTGAAACATGACAGAAAACAATACCTGCGACACATGATCACTCTCAACCGCAACTACAACAGCACCATCGGCGACAGCGGCAAGGTCGTCTGTTAAAACAAGGCAATAACGATATGAGCAATCAGTACCTTTGTCTGCAGCAACAGAGGCTGTACAACAGTCGAAAACGACCATATCAAAGAAACTTAAGGCCTCTAGTCAGCCCACCTTTGAACAAAGAGCTTCCCTGGTCAATTAAATCAATGACCAAATTGAGGAAAGGAATATGGGCTTTTTCCTCCAAGAGGGTAAGCACTCCAATATATATACAGAAGATCTACGCACAGTGCTGGAAATGCAAAAACGGGAATACTGTGAAAAGAAGCTCAGCAAAGCAAATCAGAAACATTTGATGACAGCGAGTGAAAATCTATACTCACAGGGAGAAATGTACAGCATGACGCCGGTGCCATTGGCCATCATACTATCCAACGATTGCCTGTGTTATCTAAGGGCTGTCTCTTTTGGCTTGATAGCCGCACTCGATAATTCCATTTAAACTGACGCGATCCTTTTGTTCACCGTTCTAAATTAACAACTAGATATACATAACATTAATGGAACTTCAATTGGTCACTGAGACCTTATTATTTTGGCTGTTTCAGACAAGTATATGTACAATAGTAGGCTAACTTTTAAATTAATTGCATAGAAAAATTGATAACCTCTTATATACGTGACTCAAATTAAGATTGTAGCTTATACAGAACTGGTATAAGGAAAACCCGTATTAGTGAACTGGACAAGATTTGAATGGTACGCCTATGGTGTTCAGTCAAGGTTCAGATGAACAATCGTGCCATCAGTCAGAGTTCATTTCTTCCCCTCCCGACTCGGACACCAAAAACAAGTGTATGGGTCGATTTCCACTCGTCTAGTAAACAGGTACCCCGATGAGCATGTTGGCACGGAACCGGTGTGGTGTCTTGAGTGGGGTATTAATCCCCATCAGGCGTCTTAAAGTGATACAGACTGTATCATGATAATGTTTGTGGTACAATTCCCACTTATTACATCCCGTGGGGCTTAATTGTCCATGAATAGGACGCATTTGAAAAGTAAGCATACCTTGTATGCAAAAACGCATGTTGGGGTGTGGCTCTGACTCCCCCACACTCGATCACTTAAGTAGTCCACATTGTGAATATAAACCAGCCGGAAATGCCGGGTAGACGAAAGCGACTATAATTAAAGCAAAGAAAGAAAAGAAACTCATTCCATTCAGTCTGGGACTGGAGACCGAACGAGCAGGACCGGAGCGCCAGTTGCATAATGAAACGAGTGGAGGCGTGTAGCAGGATTACGTGCTGAACGTGCGGCCATTGACTTATCAACAAAACAGAAGAAAAAGGGAGCATGGCTACATTAACTTACCAACAAAACAGAATAAAAAGGGAGCATGGCTACATTAACGTGACAGCATGCTGCCTTGTGCTGACCAATCCATTCAACGAAGTAAATGACAAGCAGCAGGCGAGATAAAGTAGACTAATATATCGGCGAGGGATTCCGCGAGACTGGAGATGGGAGGCAAGTTGAAAGGCAGCCACCAGTTCACTTTGGAATGGAACTCAGCTGACGTTATAATTGGCCTGCGAAGGTGTTGCTTGCAAGAACAGCGAGGAAACCAAAAAATTTGATGGAAGTGCCGTTCCCACTGAAGAGGCACAGAAACGGCCTACGATGTGCGGGGCCCAATGCAGCAAGCGATGAGCGGGGCCCCAAGCAAAAAAATTGCATTGCGGAGTTGATTTCCGTCAGCAGCGCGGGGCCGCAGAAAGGGCGAGGTCCAAGGCGGTTGCCTCGTTCGCCTTGCCATAGGGCCAGGCCTGAAGAGGCAGCAATCGGTGAACGTGCACACCGCCGGAAGTGTATATTGACGCCTGAAGATCTGCCGCCAGTAAACTGGACGTGGAAGAGGCCAAGCCATAACCAAGATTGCTATTTTTTCAGTTGATTCAGCGTCTTTTTCAACACAGGAAGAATACCTTCAGTAGTCTTCGTGATAGGCTTAAAAAATTGCTCTGCGGATTCTGTAAATTCTTCTTGTGTTTGTTGACGCTCTTGTAATTTTTGTTTAACACTATTATGAAGCGGAAGATATTTCTGTATCGCTTCTAGTCGCTCTCGAGCTAATCTTGCTGAATGAGCTTCACCGATCATTACTGATCTAATAATGAACAATCTTTTTAAATCGACACAGCAGCAGGGAGGGTGCGACCACATGTATATGTGATTTTTTTTGGGGGGGGTCCTATATTCAAAAATAAAGGCTCTATGGAATTTTTTTATGTTCGTAGCCCCTTTGTTTCAAACATAATCTTTTTTAGCCCTTGTAGGAACCCTTTTTTTCAAAAATAAAGGCTCTACAAAAAGTGGTATGTTCACCCTCCCTGCTGCTATAGCACCTTACGAAAACAAAAACGCATACACTACAGCTGGATGGTCCATCTTCTTCAACCCCAGTTTTCACGCACTGAAGTATTTACTTTCACCGTTTAAGAAATCTACTTCTTAGTGATATCTCTCATTACTTTGGAAACATTAGTTATTTTAGCAAAGTAAGGATCAGAAATGACAATGATACATTCCCTCGTACTCTTCTTAACGAGCTTTCATCCGACGGACCCCTCGTATTGTACGTCACCCATTTTGACGCACCTCAGACGTCTATCTTTTCCTGTGATACTATTGTACATAAGATCCTGCGAAAATAATATATTTCAGAGCAACATCAATAGCACATAAAAAAAGTTTATGGTAAAATGACATTTAAAAAAATTAAGCATTCCTAAAGGTTTTCTTATTCTTATTACAATCTTCATTTTAGAACAAAGATTGTCGAAAAAGCCGAAATAATCAAATTGTGGAAAATCATGTTCGTATCATGATAAAAATGTTTACTTGCGATTAGAAGTATTAGATTTAGTGTACGATTGTTTTCCAATACTTAATTTGCATTGTTAATGTACAGAACCTCAACCTTTGAATATATTTAATTTATAAAACAAATTTTAAAAAAAGATCCAGCTTTAAAACTGGTTTGTAATCAGAGACAAAAGACATAATGTTACAGGAGATTTTACTTTTATTTATTGCAATTCTTACCATTATCAAACCAATTAAAAATAATAAATTAGTTCAAGAATTTTAAAATTATAAATATAGCACCCTTGGGTTCTAATTATTCAGCTGCTCTCTGTCACATTAAAGATTTAAAAAACTTTTAAAAGAATTTTTGAGATATGAATGTAGTGACATATGATGCCAATTTATTAAGTGTGCTGCTCTTTCCAATATAAAAGTACTTTAGTGAATTATCTATGATGAGAGAGAGAGAGAGAGAGAGAGAGAGAGAGAGAGAGAGAGAGAGGAAGAGAGAGAATGCACCAAAAGTGCATTATTTCATTAAGTTATTGTAATTGTATACATGTATCCTGGGTTGTTGTGGGACAGTCTTAGGGTCTTTCCTTCAACAAGAGAAAAAACTCTAATGATCTTACTCAATAATTATACAGGGTTGAATTTTACTGATCAGTGTCTTTTTATTTGGTTTGATTTTATTTAATTGCCTACATGTATCCTGGGTAGTTGAGGGTGTTTTGGGACAGCCATTTGCTGTTTTGGGGTAGTCATGGGGTCTTTCGTTTAATGATAATTACCAGCATGGGTAAAAAAACTCTCCTGATCTTGCTCGATAATTATACAATGCAGGATTTTACTGATCACTGTCTTTTTTAAGGTTTGATTCAGTATAACTGTATACATGTTACCTGGGTAGGTGAGAGTGTTTTTGAACAGTCTTGTGCTGGCCCCATGATTTTCAGGGTGATAAGCAGAAAAATTAAAGTGTTGGATGTCTAATTCATGCATAAGTTGTTGGAAATAATCAAACATAAAATTGCTGGACAGATTTGGGGAGGCAAACAAGTGTTAATAAACATTGCCTAAACTTTTAGAACAGTTTTTGCTTTGATATTCTTCAAAGGAATAGCCTATGAAAATCTTCAGGACGCACACATTATGGTCAACAAGTATTGGTTGCTTGACTTGGTATTAGATAAGGAACCAACAGTCTACCATTTTTCTGCTAAATGGCTTGTGAAATGGTCAAATGCAGGAATAGGTTGCAGATGTGCCTTAGGTATCTTCTGATTAGGATTTCCTGTCATTTGACAAGTGTGACAATATCTACGGTACTTATAAACATCAGTTTTAATTTTCGGCAAATAAAAATGATTCAGGATCTTGTGATAAGCCTTATTGACACCAGCTACAGGAGTTTTATGGGCTAGACTATGAATTTCCTGTCTATGCGACTTAGGAACAACAATTTGATTGCTCAATGACCACTTATCACCAGCAGGTACATCAGGTGGTCTCCATTTACTCATAATGACCCCATTTGTCTCAAAGTAACATACTAATATTTGTGTGGTTTCAATTTCTGAAACCTAGTCTTGTGGCTTCTCTGAGGGTAGTACTTGGGGGCCTATAACTCGCATTAAAATGTCTTGCATGCTTATAAAGTAGCTGTTACTTTCTGCTCAGATATCTTACAACTGCAGCCAGAAATTGGCTAGTGGTATCAATTATTCTGTGAAGAAACTAACTTACTTATGAATCTCTCTCTCTCTCTCTCTCTCTCTCTCTCTCTCTCTCTCTCTCTCTCTCCTGAGTGATTAAGTAATTTAAATTATGGAACTTACCTTATCCATTGCTCCAATGCACATACATTAGGGATAACAGGCCTAATTTAAAATTTCGTCTCAGGTTTATATATATAATAGTTTTGTGAAGGTCATAGCATCAGAAATAACAAATTAATAAATAAAATATAATCCTTTTCATGATTTTTTGCTCATAGCAGGTGCAAACAACTTATTTTATTGCCCGCAAAAAAAAAATTTCACCTAAAAATGAGCATTTTTGTACAGTGTATATATTTGAATATAGATCCAGTAATGGAATGTTTTTGGAATTAATTCTTGAAACAGTCACTAGGGAATATAACCTGACTGATCTTGAGGCATAATTTACAAATGTATGGGGTATACAAAAGATAACGTGTCTCGGGGAATCCAGAGTTTACAGTTTTAATTCCTCAGAATTTGCAATTATGAGTGTATGTCCAATCCAAAATCGAAATTATGTGAAAAGCTTGTCTTTATTCATATTTTATTCATGTGAAAGTGAAAAACAAAAGGGATTGGCAAATCAGTCTATAAGAACAATGCAATGAGACAATCCCGGTATTTGTTCCTAATAATTGCCCACCTGTATGATAATTTTTGGTTTAGACTAATTCATCTAACAATATTGTTTTTATGAATGCCGGTTTACATCACATATTTATTTTTCTCTAATATTTCCTATGGAAAGTTAAACACAGGACTGTATATAGGTTTTAGTTATTTATTTTGCTTTATCGCATAGTTGAAATGTGCTGATATTTTTTGTGTCGTTACAATATTAACTAATATTTTAAACAGGATAAAATAATGATAAAATCACAGACAAATGAAGATGTTTATGAGGGGGAGGGGGTGGATGCTACATCAGCCTGAGCTGTGAGCAGCCTTAAAAACTTTAAACGTTTTTAAAAAATTATGGGGGGGGGGCGGTCTTACTCTGCTAACAGAAAACAATCACGAGGCGGGGTCTTACTCGTCTAACAGAAAACAATCACATCCGTAGAAGATACATGTAAAAATTTGCATTAATTTTTTAACTACTACATTAATTTCATATCCAAATGTACCAAGCAAGTTTGGGACTGTATTGTACCAGTAATAATAAAAACAAATTGAGCTGGTTACTGGTAGCGGTAGCAAAGTTATTTATTTTCAATATATTATATTTTTATAATTGCTACCAAAGGAGTCTGATGTTTTATCATTGAAGTACCTTACAATCAATCATCTTATCTGTACTATAAATATTGCTTCATATATGGATGAATACGATTTTAAATAATAAAAAAATGTAGTTTCCAGTTTGATATCTGTGGAAATAAAGCATCTCATAATTGTATGGAAATGTTCTTTATGTTTAGATATACAAAATATATTTCATACTATTATAATTTATTTTCTTATATAATGAAATAAGTTCAAATTTTTGTATCATATAGCTATGCTTCAGTATATGCTTTGCATGTGATGCCCTTGTTTCAAGTCATTTGCCTCTTACTATTGTATTGGAATTGGAGATTTAAAATGAAATTGGAGATACGAGATACTTGTCACAGACAACTAGTGACAATTATCATCCATGCCATCCATGCATAATCATCCATGCCATACATATATAAGAATTCTGCATAATTGTAATATTTACCTTACTTCTGGGTAAGAGAATAAACAGAATCCTCGTCTCTGTAATGTACTCTCTCTCTCTCTCTCTCTCTCTCTCTCTCTCTCTCTCGTGAATAAACAAGAAAGAGAAAGTATGTCCTTGAGGTGCAATTATCTGCAATTTGTTCAAACCTTATGAGGTCTTTACTGATACAAAAAGCAGAATTTAGTCTGCATTACTCTAAAATAATAAACATGTTCTAAATTGATAACATTGTGAATGAGAATATATAAACAAATTAGGTCCTTAAACCTTGCTTGTAAGCGGCTACGCTATTTTGTGACCGTGCAGTTACGGTAAAGTACAGTATTATATCCACAAAATGTCCAAATAAAAATGGGGTGGGAAGGGTCAGTAGAAATATAACTTTGTGTAAGTACATCTAATTGTATACAGCTTGATACATTTGTTTTGTGCTTCTTGCAGGCCACATGTCTTCCGAATGTTAATACTCTGAGAAATCAGCTGACTGAAATGCAGTAGTATAATTCGAATGATATTTGAAATAAGACGCCCAAACATGCTATAAAGTGGTATAAACTCTTGTTGTTAGGGTCAGGGGAGTAGTCGTATTGTAAGAAACTGACGTGTCACAGCGCCATCTGTTGTCATAATGAGGCATTATTTTATGCTACTTCCGTGATGCTAACTTGCAACATACCTGATGCTACATTATAATCATAATTTTAGAAGGTGCAGTCTGTGTAACTTGTTATATAGCAAGTTTATAAATAGAATATTAAAACTTGTAATAACTGACATAGCGTTTGCCATACGACAAACTACAGAATCAGTTCAGTAGTTGGCAAACTGCAAGATACAATGACGCAGAAGGAAAGTAGATCTATGCACTTGCAAGCAGCCATTTACAGCTTACACCAGTGAAGAACAGAAAATTTATGACTAGAATTATGAATGTTGCACTTGCAAGCAGCCATTTACAATAACGCAGAAGGAAAGTGGCACTTGAAGATTGCCACATACAATTTGCATCAATGGAGAATACAATATACATGGATAGATTTATGAAAGTAGCACTTGCAAGCAGCCATTTACAATAATGCATCAAGGAAGATTAGAAAATACACGCATAGAATTATGGCGGTAATCCCCCTCCATAGAATTCATTCACTCGGTCAATACACAGTTGCGTATAGTCAATCTTAACTCAGTTCAGAGGGCAAAGATATGTATTTTGTATGATATAACATGGCGCTAAACAGCCTTACAGTGCTGGTGTACCGTTATACCAAAATAAATCAATCTGTCATTTTGCTAACAATTTCATTATATGTAAGCGTCCCATAAAATCACTTTGCTTTCATTAAGCATAAACTTTATCTATTTTAAGTCAGTTGTAAATCAAGATCGTACACAATCTTAAAACTCCACCATGACAGATCAGGTGATGAAAACTGCCAATAGGTATCAATAAGAGATTCCGTTTCGAAGGCTTGCTACATATTATCTCTGAAGACTGTATGTGCAGGCTGTTTCTGTTTTCCTGTTATTAACTGTACACCCACTCAATCCATCCCCTACTCGGCTGTACCTTACAATGGAAAATTAATGATTAATTTTATAAGATTTGTTAGATGCATCGAATGGTCATGTCTTCTAAGTGAGTTCTCTGCCGAATTGCGCAGTTGTCTTTTATTATACTCGGGTTGTCTGCCGAATCCTTCGTGTCGCCAAGTATTTTAGAGGTATCAGTGCTAAGTAAAATACGAATCTCCTTGGTGATATATATTTTGGCCAGGAGGAGCAGAAGATCTCAATATTTCAAAACAATTTAGAAACATTATAGGATGGAATTGATGAACGAGACATAAGTGTAAATTTAATTTTCTTCTTCCCTATATCATATACCAACATTCTCTTTTGAAAGTGAACCAATTAAAATGTAAAGACTGAATCATACTTTATTGTTTCCAATTACATTACATCAACCTATACAAAATGTGTGGAAACTTATTACATATACCCAACATATTTAACACAAACGGCAGAAAAAGAAGGAAAATGATACAATTACACGTTTTATAATAAGGTTTCTCAAAGTTTACAATTTCGTTTAAAAATTGCGACCTAATCGTTTCTAAAGGATCGTCCAACAATATTTCATCCAGGATATTCAATGGAAACGTCGATAAACTGCCACTTTCCTTTGCCTATAAGTGATCTAAAATTAGAACTTTGTAACCGGGAATTAGTATTGTTGAGTGTTAGCAAGCAGCCAACGTATTTGAATCAATACCACGTGATTCGCTTTGAAAGTGTTGCGCATTTAGAGAAGACATCAAAAGCAGAGTAGCCGACTTTAAGTTAAAGGTAATCTTGAAAACATATGGAGCA
>JAECUM010040484.1:0-10000 GCA_016617855.1 Megalonaias nervosa | reverse complement strand
TTTTTCATTTGGGTGGATTTATTCAAATTATTATTCACTGGAATTATAAAGTGCTCATTATTCTTGGACAGAAACATCTGGAATTATAGTGAATTCAGACAAGAGCATTTTAATTATATTATTGTGATACATCAAAAGACTGTTAGCACATCACCATAATCCGGGCCTCTGGCACATTAGCATATTAGAGACTATAGGCACATCAACACTTTCAATATCTGAACTTACTTGGAATACCACTAGAATTCAAATGGAACTTCATATATTTGGACTTGTGTTAGAACTTTTATCACTATTTGGGATTTAATTTAGGAAACTTCAAGTTCGCTTTAACTTTTAAATTGTATTCTAGGGAATTAATTACTTTTTTTAATTTTGCAAAAAGTTGTTGTTTTTGCTCTCTTCTGTTACTTAGTTTAACACCATTGAGTCGTAACAATGTATTCGTAAAACTCAAGCATTAACTTGTCACTTTCAAAGTGCTGAAATTTAAAATAAATAAATAAACTCTGAAAAAACTTTTCAATCCTTTCTTCAACATAAAGCTCGAGGTTGTTATTTTCTCAGTAAATTTTATTGGCACAATGAATATATCTCAGATTTCTTTATAGTGGCTAAAGAAAATCTTAAAAATCCGTTTATTTGTTGTTGTTGTTTCTTTTTTCTTCTTTCAAAGTTTAAGTTTATGCCTAAAATTTAAAATACCCAACAGCTTATCGCAATGAAGCGCAAAAAATTAATCCTGGATACTCAAATAGGATAGTTTTTATTTGCAGGGATAATTTTTTCCAGTGGATCGTCTATTTGAACAAGGTGGAACCTAGGTCTTTATCTTCATGGCTATTTTCAACATTAGAACCACAAATGTACAATATATTGACGTAGTTAACAGTTTAGAAACTGACACTTGATTATTATTCCAAAATTTCCACATCAATATACTAATCTAAGAATCAACATTATCGTCGTCGTCGTCGTGGGGCTTAACGCCAATTTTCAGCACACGATAGGCTATACATGGCGGCAAGTATTAATGGTGGAGGAAGAAACCGGGAAATCCCCGGAAAGAACCACCGACCCACGAGAAGCTACTGGCAAGCTTTCTCACATATCCACATTCGCCGAATCCTAGACTTGAACCCACGCAGACAGAGGTGAGATGGCAGTGATCCGTAACGGAGAGCGCTTTAGACCACTCGGCCACTCGGGGCCCCGAATCAACATTATTTGGTCCCTTTACAATAATAGTCGGCATAACAACCCCCACCAACGAATAGTCCTTCAAGACTCACGGTACTAATGGCATGGAAAAATGGGAACCAGTCTGGAAATGGCTGGCCAGGATTGGTTGATGATGAACGTTAGATTTTAGCAAAAAGAATCTTTTAAGAGCTTATCCTACTTGTAACTGAAAAAATAGATACACTGTCTTATTGATGGAATTTCAGTTCTTTAACAGACCCGAGTTTGGAACACTCATTACTGAAATTAGCAACTGACTCTTAAGTGCGGAATTGCAAGCACATGTAGATCCAGAAAATGCCCCGGCTCATATGGTTTTCTCTGCACAGAAGCTGTCATCCAGGATGCATCTTTACCGATAAATATTGGTTTTATCATGAGCACTCAGAAATTTGAAGTTACTGAATTTTTAATATGATGGTGTTTGCATATGTTTTCTATGGGAACTGAATTAGTACCGTGAGTCCTTCACCTAAACAAGTATGTTGACCATCGGTAGATGAAACAATAAATAAAAGTTGTGCTCTTGAAAAAAAAAACAACTTTGTCATCGCACTCGATAGCCAAGAGGTCGAACTCAATAAACATATTATTTTCTGTTTTGGATTACTGCTGCCTTCTACTGAATGCAAACAACAAATTTCATTGCTAAGGAAACGACAAGAAAATATAGGGGAAATATTGATTTTCTTAGAGAATTCAATAACAACCGATTTGTTTGATTAGTGTAGTGATACATCATATCAGGAAATGACTGATTTCTATCATACAGAGTTAAGCCCATTTAAAAAAAAATTAAAAAAAATTCTGATATGGGTGCGCCAGTGCGGATATTTAGATATGAAACGTTCTGAATATTTTGTTGTAACTTTCTTTCTCGAACCCGACTCAAGAGAAACTAATAAAGTTTGGCTCGGAGAAAACGAGTATAGACCACAGATCGCTTGACGTAGTCGGACTGTTAAAATAGTGTTATACACATTATTTTCTTTTTTGCAAAGGCCCGGTCGTCCAGGTCCCAGTACCTCATTCTGCGAGAGTCACTGGACATTTTTATGCGTCCATGGAGTTGCCAAAGGTTGTGGAACACCACCGAACGCCCGTTAGCGTACCAGATTTTAAGGTATCATTCTTCTCCATGATAACGCATCGGCTGATAAATCCACTGTCACAGACTTCCAGGAGGAGCATCCAGACTTTACCACACCCTCCATAAAACCCCGATTTGGTTCCAAGTTGTTTTTTGGAAGAATTCCCTTACTAAAATTCACTGAGGGACAAAGAGTTAAAAGTCACCATGCAGTGAAAAGAAAAATTTACATAAACAAACAAGTGAATATAAAATGGCATTTAATAACTGGACAATAAGACTGAGAAAGTGTGTAGAGGTACATGGGGAGTACATTGAGAGGATGCGCTGACGTACTCTTCACAAATAAAGAACTTTTTTGTACAGCGCACTGTGGAAGTAAAGGAAAATGCTGTCAAGCTTGCAGACATAAAAAGAATAATCGACTGAAGGGACGGAGGTGAGATCAAATGCTTAGTACGACCGTGTTAGTGTATTGTATGAAAAATATATTCACTCCTTTCAACATTTGGTGCAATGTATTAAAATATGGTCTGGCTGGGGACGGGTGCGGAGATATACGGATCTATTTGTTTTGAACTTACTTTTTCCGATACCGTAGGTTTGTATTATTTGGGTCATCAGTTTGTTAATAAAGGTTGTAACCTATATTTGTTTAGTGCGTTTTTGGTAACACGGGGAACATTTTCAACCGCTGTGCTGTGCGCCCGACTGTTACCACTAAGGACCGACTGGGGAGGTGTGGATTGTGACGGTGATAACTTCCGGCCTTCAAATACGTAAAAAGATATATTCTTGCTCCGATTTCTCGGATAAGAAAGACCTTACTTCGTCTTTATGTTGAAAAAAAATTATCTTGAGGTACATGTTAATAAAAGTATCCTGTTTGAAAGAAAATCCTACGCCCCACTAATCCCAACAATGCATTGTCGGTCTCTATTAGTAAAGCCATGGAAGCCATTAAGAATTCACGTGGAAATTCGTCATTTTTAAGCACATTTTGCTATCGTTATAAAAATGTCCGATTAATCTTCAGCTGAGCGGCATCATGCTTATTGTACTTTCATAGCACTTTTTCAAAGTCGCCAAATTGTTGGCCAAAATGTTCTCATAGCATAGTTTTCTGTCTTTATTTGAACATTAACGAGTCTTTGATGTTAATATGGTTCAACATTCTCCGATTTGGTTAACGCATCAGTATGTCTCGGAGTACCCGTATTTAAAGAACTAAATAGTATGTTGTAAGTACACTATAAGTCTTGGTTTCATTCAGTTCTTTTAACCTAATTGCCTTGCTTTCCGCACCAACTCTTGTCAGTACCTCTGTAATTAAACTCTCACTTTTCCAAGTTCAAATTACTGCTTTCATTCCTTAGGGCTCTATCGAACAATTTATCTTAGGAACACTTTCCTTTCAGGAAAACAGAAGGTGCACTGTTTTCCGGTAAAAGTGTTTGAAGATCTTTGCCTCAAAATTGTTCCGAATATTCCATTGATGAAAAGAGCAAATGTTTTGTGCACAGAGAAATGCGACACCTTTGTCATCTTCCACGTTGTTGTTTATTTTGCCTGAATGCACAAACTTTACTGTGCTACACTTCTACTCTGTTCCAATAAAGAGTCATCGGCATGTATTGACGCGTGTAATATTTTTATCACGAATATTTGATAACTTCAATTTTCAGTATGACTTTGATAGATTCAGTGACAGGATCTGTCCACCAAATTTAAACGTCCGATAATGAAAGGAATAAAACAAAGATGTAGAACTGCCCTGGACGTGTTTATGTATAGGGGATTATCAAGGGTTGAAAAGATCACATGTCTGACAAAAATCAAATCTCGTTGAGAATCATACTTTTAAAATAAATATCGGTTAAAAAAAAACCCCAAAAAAAAAAAAAAAAACCCAACCCAAACATTATCATTTAGTGATTCAATTTTAACGAGCCAGAACTCACTGATTTCACACCTTATCCGATTTTGTACTTATATCACAAATAATGTGATATGGGCTCTTCATTCTGTTGATTCATTCATTCATTCCTTTCCTTGAAACGTGAACTTTCGAAAATCGTAAACTACATCCTTATGACATGCAGTAGGAACCGTCAGGTACATTCTACATCCCTATGACATGCAGGAGGGACCGTCAGGTACATTCTACATCCCTATGACATGCAGGAGGTACCGTCAGGTACATTCTACATCCCTATGACATGCAGGAGGTACCGTCAGGTACATTCTACATCCCTATGACATGCAGGAGGGACCGTCAGGTACATTCTACATCCCTATGACATGCAGGAGGGACCGTCAGGTACATTCTACATCCCTATGACATGCAGGAGGTACCGTCAGGTACATTCTACATCCCTATGACATGCAGGAGGGACCGTCAGGTACATTCTACATCCCTATGACATGCAGGAGGTACCGTCAGGTACATTCTACATCCCTATGACATGCAGGAGAGACCGTCAGGTACATTCTACATCCCTATGACATGCAGGAGGGACCGTCAGGTACATTCTACATCCCTATGACATGCAGGAGGGACCGTCAGGTACATTCTACATCCCTATGACATGCAGGAGGGACCGTCAGGTACATTCTACATCCCTAGGAGGATACAGAATTGAAAGGAAACGTCAAATATTACTGGTGAGTTTTCCTCCTTGTTTGCTTGTGCCTTGATTTTTTTTTTTCATCAAAATGTCCGATTACTCGTCTTTGGACCAGAACTTTTGGACCTCTGTGATGTACGAGAAATCATATAATGAGTGTTAATTTAAGTATCGTTCATACAAAATAAATCGGGATGATTTAATTGAAAAGCAGTTATGTCAGGAATAAATAAGATAGATCATAGTGTCTAAAAATATTTGCTTTTAGTTTGATATCTGAGAATACCAACATGATATATTTTCATTTCAAAAGGACCCAGAAAAAAATTGGGAGCGCAAAAGTCTGTAGATTCATAATTTATGTAACAAATTCCTTATTAGTTTGTAGTTCATTGTTTATCTTATTAGTTAATGAAGACAGTCTGTTATTGATTTAATTGGGGGAGGGGGCGTTTACTTTTCGTAAGAAACGAAACTGTATTAAAATCAACGATATAGCATTTTAAGCTTAATGAGTTTGTTGTAGCACATTATTTATACATTTTGCTCACATATTTAATTAATTAGACAACAATTATTTGAAGCAAATAACACCAACCATTAGACCATAGATTAGAAGATACTACTTTTAGAGCTTGTAGAGTAGGGCACAATACAGTTAGCATAGGACCTGTATGGTGGCAGAAACTAGAATACTTGGGAAAAAATGCCTGACTTTTGTTGAGCTGTAATAAACTCAGTTACATTTCAGAACTGCAGATCGAACCGGGAACAGCAGCAATGCGAAGCAAGCGTGTTGACACTACGCTTCCATGATCCTTCATTCACATCCCTAAGCTCACTGAATTTGCACATGATCTAAGCCTGTACTGCTCTTTTTGTGGCTATAGAAGACAAATCCTGGGATTCATGTCACAGAAGACCCCTAAGTGGCTATTTATCGTCCATTCATTTACTAGTGTGCGCCCCATTACACAAATAACACGGGTGTTGAATGCAAGCATTAGAAATTGCCATATTTCTTCTCATTCGTTCTATTCTTTATCTACGCTACAGACAGTAGTATCTCCTGTCATATCCCTTTGATGTTTTTATGGGAAATACCTTAATTATGTCAGGTTAGCGGACCTGAAGTATAACTGTCTCTCCCTCATTATACATGTGGGTAAAAAGGTCTTTGTGAGGCGTGAATATTATGTGAGCCATATTTAAAGATTTCCTTCTCAGATGATGGACCACGCTTGAGTCAGGGATTAGAGAGATGTCATATTCCTGTAAAATGTAGAATGGAAGATGGGAAATATGGGTCAGCATTTTTCAATTACTTGAAACAGTAAAATTTGAACGTATGCAGTACCGTATTAGACAACTTTACAACAATATTTAAAAACAAGTGTTCTAAAAGAACGAAATGTAAGCCAAGTGTCATCTTACCTTATTGCTTGATAACAACCTACCCAATTCTCTCTCTCTCTCTCTCTCTCTCTCTCTCTCTCTCTCTCTCTCTCTCTCTCTCACACACACACACACACACACACACACACACACACACACACAAAGCACTTTAGCAGAAAGCTGCCTTGAAAATCAGAACTACTACTACAAGCGGTTTTAAACTGATCAACACTAAAACTAAATTTTAGAATAGAAAATCAACCTCCTCTCCTGTACTTTGAGGAAATTTCCACTTGGAAAATAATTACATTGATCCGTCTAGCATCTTTTATGACAAGAACTTCACTGGTCTTATGTCAAGATGTCTTACTCTCTCTCTCTCTCCTCTGTCAAACAAAGAAACACCTAAAATGTATTTCGAAAAGCCACATATGTGAACTGTATATCCGTTGATTACATTCATACGTAAGCCAGATTTGCGGCTGATGCACGAAATTTTAAAATATTAATACTCATAATACATTCAAGGTTTTTTGTTGTTTTTTTTTCAGCAAAAAGGCCCTTTTGTCGCCGAGTTTCACCTGTCTTTTCACATCGCTTCGAGAATGATTAATGGCTTAAAAATGACCACATCGTCAACACGCATGCTCAGGCAGCAGTTACCATCTCTCTTGTTGAAACTCCAGCGTGTCAAATATCAGCATCTTTATTTATACAGGGAAAAGTGTGTAGTCGTTAATTAGTAATTATTGCACATGGTAAAGCAGATTCTTCTTAATCAAGTATATCAATGCAAACGATGTCTGCTCACATGTCACCAAATTGATGCAGATTTTAGAGGGGAAAGAAATCCTGCAAAAATGTACAAAACCAGTCTGATACTTCTCTTGGAGTCTTGGCAGGCATAAACAGATTACAGAAAGCATCTTATGATTATAATTCGTAATTTCATCTTTCTGATTGCGCATACTTTTCTAAAAATTGCCATGAAGGGTTGTTAAGGAGACGAGTGATGACAAAGAGCTGCCTTTGCTAAAGTACACCAAAAAGCGCCATTAGACATTCAAGAAACCACCCTAATTCCTGCCCATAAAGGAGAAGGGAACTGAACCTGACACCCCTGAGGCACACGGCGATTTCTTTATCCACAAAACCATCGAGGGATCAGGTGTAATCGATGCAGAGCTAGTGATATATCGGTGAAATTATCTATGTCTAGTATTTTTGTTTAGAACTACATACATACATACATACATACATACATACATACATACATACATACATACAGGCGTGTACATGTAATAAAAATAACAATAACATAAAATCATTATTATTATTATTATTATTATTATTATTATTATTATTATTATTAATAATAATTTTTAGCGCGAAGAAAGGTTTGAATTTAATGGAGATAAAGAAGTTATCTGGGCAGTCTCCCCCATCGGGTACACTGCTGCGATTATTGAACTGGAGAGAGAGAGAGTGAGAGAGAGAGAGGGCATTCGTGATGCCCTGCATCCACTAGCCGATGTACACAGATCGTACCCTACAACGCCTGATAATCGTTGAAGACTGTGTAGAGGCCGAAAAGAGGAGGCCAGGAAATTATTTTTGAAAATGTAAGGAAGAATTTCAGGCCTTAGTCCAAGAAGAAAAAAATAAAGGACTTCCAGGAAAGGAAACACATCCATATGAAGAGAAAACGTATAGCATGGACACCTCACAAGCAAAACAGAACAAGAGGCCGGTGGCGGCAAAGGCGATGGCTCCAAAAGGGATAACTAGGTAAACAGAAGTATTGATAATGGTAGTGGATGACCAGGTACCCTTACACAAAATCAAAACGTTTCGCCATTGTGCATAATCTACAGGAATGAGGATGAAAAGTCAAATTTAGCCTAGTGTGAGCACAAAAGCGGCACTTCAAAAACAACCCAAGCTGCGAATGATCACAACGCTAAAAAAAATAAAATTAGGAAAATAATGGCTGAGAAAAACAAGGCCACAATCATGTAGATTTTCTACATCAACACCGATCAAATCATACAGTTCAAACTGGCTAAACATAGTACTAATTGGCAAGGAAAGAAAATGGACCTAAAGGATAGATACTAGGGGACACACGTGTGCAAAGAAACAAAAAAAAAAAAGTAACAAAGTACATTCATCTAGTCTGAAAACTTAGAAGAGTAAGGAAACTTCAGAGATCGTATCAGTTGTGGTGGGACCATTAGAAGCAATACCAACACAAGTAAGGAGACAGCCTGACGGTTGTAGTAATTATACTATATCCAGGCCTACAACACAAAGGAGTACTCTCTGGAACATCAAGAATACTGCGGTATATCGTTCACAATATTTACTATAAAATGTACAACATTCACAATATTTGCAATAAAGAGTATTGTATCAGAATACACCAAGCACAATAAACTATAACATAATATCTTTGCGATTATTCCCAGTCGAAAATCCAGCATTTTGCATTCATTTAAAATTAGGAACACCATTTGTTACATTCACTTACCATAAGGAACACCATTTCCTGTACATGAAAATTTGCAAGAGCTTATTGGTTTTAAATTCTAATAACGTGGACAAGTCATAATACCGTTTTAGTCACATACCCTTCAATAAATTGCCCGGCAACATCTGAAAAAGTCTAGTAAAATCCAGGGTGTGGTTTAGAATACAGCTCTCAGTGTACAATTTATATGAGAGAAAAAAGCACTGACAGACCAAAAGCACCATTATTAAGTCGTCATCTAAATTCCTAAAAAAAAATGTAAACAGTAAAATAGCAAATGCAATGAATTCAATAGTCTTTGTTTCAAACCATGCTTCATTTAGTTTCTCCCGAGTCAAACGGTACTTGAGCCGAAAACTAAAACAACTACGTTCAAACTGTCAACATTATTAATTATCATTAGAAGATAAATTGTCAAGGTGTTGACAATTTGATATTGTATTTAACTTGAGATCACGAATACACAAAGTATGACTTGATCTGATCAGTATAGTGCGACAAGCATTCCCTTGATCGCAAAACTGTTCAAAGTTTGTCCCAAGTTTTTCGTTGTCCTCGTTTGACATTTTTCTTTGGACATGTTATCATGATACAAGATACAAGATACAATCTTTTGTTCCACTCCGATCACCTTATGACAAACGAGCAATACAAAACAATATATAATTAATAATCTCTCCCATCGAAAACTGAAGAATTTCTGACGACACCTTGTATCAGAGGTATTGTCGAAAGTCAGGCAGCCCAATCAAACTTCAGCCATGCGATCATTATGATAAAACGCTTTTGTCGCATTCCATACTTTGTTCAACACAAACTGTACGCTCCACCATGAATATCTCGTCACGGTTGTCTATCAAAATGCGACATATTTAAAAGGGTACATTTAGTGACACTCTTGTAGTTCTCTTTTCTATTGAGCACACTGCCGCGTTAAAAATTCACCAAGCACCATGAAACGTGTATACCCAAGGCTATGACAGTACTTTTGCTGGTTAACATTCATACACTGCTGTGCATTCCCTGAATAATTGCCGTGTCTTCCCTTTATTTCTTATGAATATTTCTTACTTAAGCTAGAAACGTCAAGAAGAGAACATATATATATATATATAT
>JAECUM010040483.1:0-17315 GCA_016617855.1 Megalonaias nervosa | reverse complement strand
GTTGATTGTAGATCAATGATCAATATCTACACATTAGTCACTAGTGACGTATAAAAAATAACGATGAAAAGTATTCATAATCCCGAGTTTCTAAATTAATTTAATATGGTACACATTTTCATCACAATCCTTTCTGCTTTCTGTTCTCCCCTCCCCTCTCATGCATAACCGACAAACTGCGCAGAAATGTGGAATGAGAGAGAAAAGGAATTTGGGCTGGAATAAAACCTTGAAATAGAAATTACACCAAGTAACCTACAAGAATATGGTTCGTCCTAACGATACGTGTGCACTTTCCTTGTGATTTATCTACAGTGTTTATCAATGATACAATGTTGCAAACCAGTAAATTCCTCGGTTACGTGGTACACATACTGTGATATATTTAATGTTCTGTTTTGTTGTTTTTTCTTAAACATACCATAATGTTCTAAAAAATCGATTATTATTATTTAAATATGAAAATGTACAAAGGCTTTCTCTCTCTCTCTCTCTCTCTCTCTCTCTCTCTCTCTCTCTCTCTCTCTCTCTTGACCATAGTAGCAAGATACGGGCTAAAATCTATGAATTGACGAACGTAGAGGATTTTATTTTGTGTCATCCCACGATATCTCTGGACTTATGAATGACGGTAAAAGTTAAGTCAAACCGACCAAAGGATGAGAGAGAGAAACAGAGACAGAGATAGAGTTTTAAAGTCAAACCGACCAGAGAGAGAGAGAGAGAGAGAGAGAGAGAGAGAGAGAGAGAGAGAGAGAGTTTATGGTCGATTGTACTGTTGCTAAAGCAGAATAATGACTTAGATCAACTGTAAATACATTAAAATATTTTAATTACATCTTGTTGGTTCGTCAGTTGGTTTAGTTTCTACTCCACATTAATTTCCGTGCGCCGGTATGTGAAAGGCTTAGCTATCCAAGTGTTGCTAGTGCACTACTTTTATCATTAAAACCATCTTTCATGTTTAAATCATAAATGCGTGTTATATTGATTTAATCAATATGGAGAAAAATAGAAACCAAGAAAAGAACACAATCAACTTATCAATATGCAGAGGTGATTGCAAGTAGCCACTAAAGGAAAGAACTACATTTTGTAGCGGACACACTTGGGGATGTGAGGAGTTCATTCACTAGGTCAATACACGGTTGCCTGTAGTAAATCTGAACTCCGTTCAAAGGGCAAATATATGTATTTGTATGTGATATAAATAAAATATATGTACAGTATGTACGCTGTATCAATGATATACCACTCGTTGTATAAATTTTTCATTAAAAGGAAACTCAGCAAGCTTCGTTTCCTTTTAATAAAAAATTTATACATCTCGTGGTATATCATTGATACAGCGTACATACTATATATATATATATATATATATATATATATATATATATATATATATATATATATATATATATATATAGGTCTAAGTATGCTCCTGTTTTTATTAGATTAATGTTGAGTTTCTCTTTATAATGTTTATTTTATTATATGCTAACAGTACTAAAGAGTACTATACTAAAAGCAAAACTCAATTTCATGATTTAATTCAATACAGTGTCATATGACCATACTCTGTGAATGCCTTAAACATCATATTAATTACAATAGTAACCTATGTTGTGTGTGTTGCATTGTTCATTCAAATCAGCCTCACTTTCAGACTGACTAGGTTATTTGACCAATCTGCACAAAAGACAGAAAAGCCAAGCTTTCATGACCATGACACATAGGATTTTAAAAATTATTTTAATTTTATCTTAGCTTGTGATCACATTAAATATTTTTGTTAAGTAAGTTGATGTATATTCTGAATAAATTTTGGAACTATTTGAAATAAACTTTGTTTAATTACTTAAAAACATTACACCTGGTTCACTAAGACCATGTCTGAAAACAGAAGTTCAGGAGAAATTTATTGCGAATCACTGTCTGAAAATTAAAAGGGATTAAAAAAAATTATTTGGGCAAATAACTGCTCATGTTGAACAGCAAACAAGGTCTGAAAACATAGAAAAACCAATATTTGGAGTAACATGTTTCTTCAATAATGCTTACCTATCAGAAGAACAACACTATCTAGAACATCCAGCTCTCAACTTTTAGCTCGAACAAATGTTAAAAGTTGTTTGCTCACAACATAAGTGGGAGTTAAATTAGAGTGATCACCCCTTTGATATTCAGACTGGCACTAAACCCCATATATACTTCAGTTACAACTGGACTGTAATGCATGCTCTGCCAGAAGGATGTACATGTAAAAGGTTGGAAGGGTATATCTATTATTATGATCAAGTATTATCAAAAATGTTTATTTTATTCCCAAAAATTGGTCATAATACCTTATGAAAATACATAAGAGGTGGAAGGAGTTATATCCCTTACCCTGGAGAAGGTCTACCTCCAATCTCCCAAGGTGTGCAAGGCTGCTTCCCCTTGAGAGAAGCATACCAGGTGAGTATTGGCGCTGTATGTCCAGATGTGGCACAACAAGAAAATTGTTCCACTGTCCCCACCCCACCCCAAGCAAATGCATCAGATGTTTATAGGCCATGTCACTGAGAAGTTTCCAAATTACCTGGCAAGGTAGACTGCAATGCCATTGTTATATGTCCCACCAGATCAAACGGAGCCCTTTAGGATAAGATCTTGGAGGAAAAAGATTGAGGAAGTCATCTTTGCACTCCATCCCAAGGTATGTACAATATCCATTAAGAAACAATTGCACCAAATGCTATGCTTATCGGGACTGCCCTAATCTTGTGAGCTGAAATGAGCAGTAACTTCATTTCATCTTGCAATAGTTCTCTATATATGGTACCAAGTGAATGACCCATCATATCCTGGATGAAAGAGTGGTCAACTGAAATATTGATGTTTCCATCTTTTAAAGGTACAAGAAAGCAAGATCTATTCACAGCAGATCAGATCACTTTAGGTACCACTGGGTATTGCAGATGACCCTGAATCAATGTCTAAACATGAAAAAGGTTTCACTTCAAAATGGCTGCTTGCCCATTGAGTGAAATCAAACCATCATGATGGAACTGCAGGTATTCTGGATTGTGATTATGCATGCTGTAGCTAGGGAGATTAAAAAACTGGATCTATAAGAGGAATGAGTCATCAATGCTCTAGATAGTGCTTCAAAAGGACATATCAAAATAATTAGTAGGTTACATTTGGGGCACAGAGCCAAGGCATTCAGTCATGACAGGTTGCCAAAGGTGATAGAGGTCATTGTGTTTTGTCCTATATCCTACCTTACACAATGTTGAAATATATTGAAATTGTGGAACAGTCACCTTTTGTAGTGATAGGTGCTACCCCCTTATTCTTTGAAATGCCACTGGAAAAAGTTAGGTAACTGCTGTTCCTGCTAACACCACTGTGAGAGAACTCTATTTCCCTTTGTGTACTTTTAGAGTGATAGGCCTCCTTGCCTGAGCAATTCTGTACACTGCTTCACCTAAGAAATTTTTGCCTCTGTTGGCTTGTTTGATATGATCCAAGTGCACAGGTTCAATATATCTGGATTCAGATAAAGCACCTGCTGTTGGGGTTGTTTGAGCATGGGAGGATAGGCCCCAATTTTGCAGCCATGATTTAACAAGTTGCTCATTCATGAGTTCTCAAAATTGAGGGGAGCAATCAGGATATGACAGCATTCTGATTCCTTTGCCTATTGCAGGGTCTTTTGGATCAGAGATGTCGGAGAACAAATATAGTCATTCATGCCATTGCAACCAATGGACGGAAAATGCCCATGCTTTCAGAAATGGGAGTGGAGAGGCAAAAGTTGGGAGCATTGCATTCTACAGTGTTAAAAACAGATCCACACATGCTTGGTCCCAGTAGGTATAGAGTTGAATCAATGCTTATGGGTGAAGAGACCATTCTGTCTGGTTTAAAAATGACACCAAATGAGAAAATTCCAAACCATGAGGCACATATCTTGAGTTTTGGTATCTCCTTGACTTTTGAGATTATTTACAACAATGGATTTATTGGATAGAACTAGTTAACTCTTTCCATCTAGCATGTTCTGCCACCAATGTAATGCATTCACTATTACCTTCATTTCTAAGAGACTGATAGGCAAATGTCAGTCCTGAGGATGCCATAACCCAATGACTTCCTGAAATGATAGCAGGAGATTGTGGCATCCATTATTGTGATTCCTGGATGCTTGACCTATAAAGGAACACCTGCCGTTAAGTCAAGTGAGACTATCCCATTTGTCCTCTTATAATCACAGACTACTACTGTTTGTTCCAGAGTGCAAAACTTTGGTTGCCACTTTGGCAACAGGATCATCTGCAATGATCACATGAACAGATGACCCTGGACTAAGAGATCTCCAACAACATTGACAAGACCCAGTAGTTGGAAGAATTCTCAAACTGAGATATGGTTCTCTGTGCAGACTGAAGGAAGCATCAAGATGATCTTCAGACCATATTCCTGAGGGAAACAGACTCTGTTCAAATGCATTTTGAACACCATCCCCAAGTATACAGAATGCTGAGATGGCATCCAATTCTGAATTGCAATAACAATATGAAGAGGTTCACATAGTACAAGTCTATGATTGGCTAAAGTGTGCTGTTGGCCATTGGCACCATGAACAGTCTTAAATAAAAACCTGGCGACTTTGTGTTCTGAACAAGCTCTACTGTCCTTTTCCTGAGAAGACTGTCACATATTGCTGCAGAACAATGGCCCTGAATGTATCTTCTGAGATGTCTGTAGATCTGGGCGAGATGCTGCTCCAGAGTCTCTACTGAACTGGCAAGTTATTCTTTTCTGAGAGGAAAGGTGGTTTCATTTACCACCTTATCAAAAGAGCAGATCTCTTCCTCTTCCACCGCCCAAGCCAATACATGGAAGGCAAGGGGCCAAAATTGAGGAGACCATCTCAGCTGATTCCTCTGCTAACTCAACTGAGTCCACCAATAACCAACAGGATGTCATCATCATGTTCTTGCTCCCGATGGAAGACAGAAGTTTCCAACCCAATGTCTATGTTGATGGGGTAAAAAAACCAATCCCTGACCTTTTATTGATGATGGTCTCAAATACTGGTGACTGGTGCACAGCCAAAGACCAGTCAAGCAGCTCTGAGCTGATGGAGGAGCCCTCCTCAGAACTTCTAGAGTGTGATCACTGCTCTCCCTTCATAGAGAGGCACAATCTGCTTGTAGCTTTCACCTAAAGGTCTTGAGTGTGCTTTTCCTCCCTATCCATGCCACACAACTCACTTTTCCTCAATTGGGGACACAGGACTGACTGCATTAGTATCATTCTCAGGGATCCTTGAGCATTGTTATTACAAAGAGCGAGATCCAATATGCTCAAGAGCTCAATCCTGAAGGATCCAGTACTCTCCTGGGATCAAAGAGTTAACTCTTCTCTACCAATTAGAAAGATCCCATGTGCTTCTAGGATCAAGAAGTGTTTGTCTAAGTCCTAAGGAAGAAGGTCTGAATCATCTCAACATGGTCTAAAACCTCATTTAACCACAAACAAAATGAACAGTCATGCAAGCACAACTAATTGTTATGTATATTTAATTTGCTTTGTTTGTTTCTTTGTTTTATTTTAATTTTTTTTATTTCATTATATGCTATTGTAATGTAACATTGTATAACGGACTTGACCTTGTCCAAAATTGAGTTCATTTCTGCTTGACCTGAATTGACTTAATTTTATTCTGTGTAAGCAACTAATACATAGCTCAATTATTCTCTATGTGTATAGGATTAAAATCAGAATTATTATTAATAGAAGTAAATATGTTTAGTTGGGTCCTGGTCTAGGTTTTGCAATTTCCTAATGAATTTTACATAATAAAGGTTATGGTTTGTATTTTGTAAACATTAGGATCATTCTAGAAGGATATTTTCCAATAGGTAATCTTTTTTTTAGAAAATGCTAACTGTGACCTGAGGTCAAGTAGAGAACTATATAATCTTGTAACTGAGAGGATTTTTTTTCAGTCGTGCTTTAAGATCTAGTACTTTCAGACTGTGTTATATGTGGTGACCAGTATTTCATTTTTGGGCTGGAAATTTTATTTCTTCAAATTATTGAATTCAAGTGATTATTTTCTCTGGAATTCAAAATGTGCTCTAATAAAATTCTTGCTTGGAGACATTCACTGAAATTCTTGAACAGAGACATTCACTGGATTTTATAGTGAATTCACACCTGGAATTATATTACTGTGATTCAACAAAAGACTGTTGATACATCAACACTTAAGCTACCACAGACACATCATCGCCTTCAATTCTGGACTTATTCCAAACTTCTGCTGAATTTTATTCAGGACTTTAAATTACTAGGATGTGTGTCTGTAATTCTTTTTTCTTATTTTCACTTTGTATTCTAGGGAAATAAATTATTTGTTTAATTTTAAAAAGCTTGTTGCCTTTCACTCTTTTCTGTTACTTATTTTAAGAGCACAGACTTGTAACACTAATGTACACTAAGCAGGTGGGTATTATCCTATGGGGCCTTTTTGTGCCCATATTTGCCCATGCTCTGCTACATTCTGCACTTTATATTTTCTGGCAATGGAAAATAGTTCCTGAATTTAATAAAATTCCAGGTGTGAGAAGGCAGTCAATACTTAAACTAAAATGTTGGAATTATCCAATTTATATTATACTGCTGCTGATAAGAGGCAATAAAATTTTGGAAATTTGGAAGCCAAAAATGGAAACAAACTTAGATATTATATTACCTTATAATATGACTTAAGCACTGCTTGACAGCAGTGTAATAAAAACTTCAAAAGCTTAGAAAAAGATTAAAAATTTCTAGGTCTGAATGTATTATCACTCAATAAATATGGAAAACATATTAAACTGCCAAATCGTGTCTTTAGAACATGAAGTAAGGCATATTTTCCACAAGCAAATTTGCACACGTCTGATGTGAAGTTGTCCAAAAAAATGAGGAAAGGTATCCCACATGGGCCCATGACATGGGAATCAGACTAGCTTAGTGTTTTAAAACTTCTGGAGCTTTAAATCTAATAGGTTGTATGGATATATGAGCTTGGATATGGGTACTTTTGTCACAAAAGAATTAAGCACTGCAACAGTGACAGGTGTTGTAATACATGTACTGTTATCAAACATCATTTATTCATGTTCAGGAGGTGAAGGTGGTGCTGGGGCTGTATGTAACACCTTGGTCAAGATAGCCTGCCTAATTTTCCATTTTTTGCATGAGAATTCTCTATTTCCATAAGGAATCACTTGTTGAGGTGGCATTGGCAGCTACACTAATGACAGCCTCCTCTTTAATTATGCACTTATTCGCCTTCTCTCTAAATCAAGTTTGTCTAGCCAAGATGGAGACCCACTAATTTTCTATCTGGCATGTGCAAATTTAATATGTATGGGCAAAGTTGCATACCACAAAATCCAGGCATGTCAAACAAGTATCCTCCACATTTAAAATGCTTGCACCAAGTGCACTTTGTAATGCCCAATGTTGATATCTGTTATACACAGAGCAAAAAGATATCAAAGGAATTACTGACACAACCCTCTGGTTTGTAATTATGCTGACAGGGGCTGAAAAGCGCTGCTTACATTTGCTGTGAAGAGGATGCAAATGAAGAAATAAATTTTCATAGGAATTATCTGCACAACCTTTCTGGTTAGTAATTTTATTTAGCCAATGACTACACATATAATAAGTCAGTAAACATTATATAAATAAGCATAATAGTGACCAGGGAGGGTTATAACAAAAAAAGACACCAACATATTCCTCATATAATAAAGCAATAAAACTTTGTCTCAGAAAGAAAAGAGAAATATTCAGAAATACATATACAGTATACCTATGTGAGAAACTGTTTCAAATTGTTCAGTAGCATGAAAAACATTGGATTAAGGATTTTTGCAAGTATTTTAAAAAAGCATAATTCCTAGCACAAGCAGAAGCAACTTTAATATAGAAAGGATTAGACACCAGTTCCTATGTTCATGGAGAGGTCACTCTAATCTTACTCCCACCTATGTGGGCAGACAACTTTGTGTCCTTCTCATAGCTAAACGTTAACTTGGGAGGGCTGGATTTGAGAGATAGTGGTTGTACTCCTAAGGCATTATGATGCATTTGAAGAAAATAAGTACATCATCCCGACAGGCTTGACATTCTTTCTTACTAAAAAGTAACTGTAAACTATTTCACTCAGAATGATAT
This sequence comes from Megalonaias nervosa, assembly GCA_016617855.1. Classification (NCBI taxonomy): domain Eukaryota; kingdom Metazoa; phylum Mollusca; class Bivalvia; order Unionida; family Unionidae; genus Megalonaias; species Megalonaias nervosa. The sequence goes on along the minus strand of JAECUM010040483.1, from coordinate 9,086 downwards.
TTATCAGTGACTCATAGAAAATATTTTAAAGAAAAGGCAGAGATGCCCTTGTCAGTGTGGTATATGATACATCTTCTCCATGTTTAATAGTGCTATAATAAAGCTACAGCAAGACAGGACTGCTTGGAGACTATTGATCAACAGGTCTCAATGACATGAAACTTTGGTCAAGTTATGTGGTCTTGAATTAAATTTACTGTGCAGAAAACATTTTCCTATTAGACTTAACATGACTGATTTTTAGACAAAAATATATTAGTTTCTTTATTCCATAAGTACAAGCAATCCACAAAGTTTGCTCAAGGAACTTACTCTGTAAAAAGCTGTTCTGCAAAATCTGTTATTCTTCATGTCACAATGAAATTGACATTCAACATAATTACCACAAAATCAACAGACCCTATTCATATCCTAAATGAAAGCCCTCCACCATCTGTGGTCAAGGTACATGGTCTGGAACTAAAATTATGCACAAGCTGTTATTCTTTTTTCCATCATTGGGACCATGACATTTCATAATTTGACCCCAAACTCAATAGACTTCTTTCTTACCCAACATGCAAGTCATTCCTAAACTTTGGTGACGGTACCCAATGAAGAAATGAAATAATGTGCAGAACCCTTTAAATATCATGTAACCTTAACCTTTGACCCCAAGTCTAAGGAATTCTACTTTACTCCAAATGCAATCTATCCACAAAGTTTTGGGTGTCTGTAATGTAAAACTGAGGTTATTGTGCAGAAATCATATTTCTTTTTTTAAGTGTTTATCTTTAGTTGCCACCAAATAGCCAGTATTGTGCAGAGGTAATGCTATTGCATAAATGCATACTGTTTTCAGTCACGGTGATTTTTACCTGCTGACCTGCAAAGTGATAAATAAGCTTCTTTCTTAGAGTACAAGCCACCCACACAGTTTTGGTTAGGTCTGTCATGACAATAATGCTTTCTTCTTTCAGAGTGACCTTTGCCTCTGACCTACTGACCCCAAAAACATTCTGATTCTTCCTTACTCATATGCAAGCCATCTAGAGTTTTGTTCAAGGTCTGCTACCTTGAACTAATGTTATTGTGCAAAACCATTTTATTTTTTTTGAATCGCAGTTACCTTTACCTTTGACCTGTCAAATCCAAAATCAGTTGGTTTCTTCTTTATCCCGAGTACAAGTTATCCACTATGTGTTTGGTCACAACAGATGCTTGAGAACTCAATGTATTGTGCAGAAAAAACCCCATAAGGAACTGATGGTTAGAAAGATAAATTTACAAATGTCATAACATAATGCACCCACATTTACGGCAGGCACATAAGTATCAAAAACAGAATTTGATCTCCTGAATGCCAAGGCTCACACCAAACTAGCTCACCGGTATGCAACCCTCTGAAAGTTTACTTGCACAGGAAGTCCTCTCAGTTAACCCAGAAAATACTGCCATTTTCGTTTCATGACAGAAACCTGTTCAAACTGTGCAGCTTTCAGTGAGATTTTTTTTTCAAATATTATTCAGGGCATATTCTAGAAATGAAAATATAGAAGGACAAATTACCACTCTCAATGTTAAAAAAGTGAATTTTGTAAATCTCAGGAATATTTAATGAAACAAGGTAAGTCTTATAAAAAATGATGCACAATTTCCGTGCATTTGGTTGATGCTTTCAAGCAACGACAAAGAAATTAGATTTTGCATTCATGTGTCATACAATAAGCCCTGCTTACTTTAATTACATTTGTAAAATTGTACAATTATGATTTAATACATGTAATGTTTTAATTACTCTACAGTATGAACTACTGCAATAAACAGTTTGTGGAAAATATGATATAGTCCATAATGTAAATAAATCAAAGGGAATATTTTATTGCACCAATTACTTACTTTGATTCAAGAGCACAAATTGATGCAATACACAGAATAAAAGAAATATAACAGCACAATGGTACCTACTGTATAGCAATGCTTTGGTCATGAAGGTACATTTCAGCGATAAATACAAACCAAGTGACATGTTGGGATATCAATGTATACCAAGTGACATGATGGGATATCAATGTATACCAAGTGACATGATGGGATATCAATGGCAGATATCCTTCTCAATATGACGACTGGCAGAAAACCAATTTTATCTTCCTTAGGCTCTTCAAAACAGGAAAATGAAATGCTAAAAAGATAAAGAAATTTATTATATACATGTACTTAAGTTTGAGATACAGAGACTTATTGGTGAAATAATTTTTTCATTCCTATATTTTCACATGTGAAGAATATATTCTTGTACTTTCACGTGTGAAAATATAAGATTTCCCATCATACCATGCATTGCTTTATTATGTGTGCCTACAAAAGTTGCAACTGCAACAAGAAAAAAAGTACTTTGTGGGCTAAACCAAATAAACAGAATCTGTCTTACATTTAAGACATGGAAATTAATCTTTGATATAAAAAAATTGACAATTTTAGTATATAATAAAATCAAAATTTTCATTTCTGATGTTAATGCGGCATATACTTCATCCTGTTGTACCAAAAACTGTATTTTACTCATGCCTTTGCCACTTCTTAAAATATTGAGTTTTTGGTACCACACAATAAAATATGTATGGTATTAATGTTGAAATGATAATATCCTCTATTTACTAACCATTCCCTGTTTACTCTTGTAAGGAAAGGCATAAGAAAGGAAGAAGAAATTTTAAATGTTTTCTTTCTCATACAATTATTGTTACTGGAGAGGCATGTGTTGCTTTCTCCTTACTTCATTAAAATAATGAACATTATTCCTTAAAAAAAATGATAGCTAATGTGTGCTATTTACTGTGCACTTGGCAAAAATCTTTTAAGCCACAAATGTCATTGTTATGAGTCTATGCTCTTAAAATAAGTAACAGAAAAGAGTGAAGACAACAAGCTTTGTAAAATTTAACAAATAATTTATTTCCCTAGAATATAAAGTGAAAAATGCGAAAAAAGAACTTATGGTTCTGCAAATTAAATCCAAAAATAACCCAAGAATTAAAGGCACAAGTCCTAGTAATAAAAAGTCCTGAATAAAAAAACTCAGTTTTAGTCCTGAAGAGATTTAAAATTGAAGGCGATGACATGTCTGTTATGGCCTGTATCATACTGATGTGTCAACAGTCTCTTGTTGAATCACAGAAATATTATTCCAGGTTTGAATTCAGTATAAATTCCAATGAATGTCTTTATCCAAGAATTTTGTCAGAGCACTTTTGTATTTCCTGAGAAAATAATCACTTGAAATCAATAATTTGAAAAAAAATAAAATTCAGCCCAAACTGGTCACAACATAACACAACTTAAAGTGCAGGATGTTAAAGTACAACTGGTAAAATTCTGAGAGTCACAAGATAATATAGTTCTCTGTATGACCTCAGGTCACAAATTAGCGTTTTCTAAAACAACCATTACCTAATAGAAAATAACTTTCTAGCATGATTTAATGAGCCTTGTTTATTTAGAACCAAATAACCTATAAAATTCACTTTGGATTCTCCAAAAACCTGACCCAAATCAACATGTTTACCTGAATGACAATTTGGTTAATTAGCTCATACACATACAGAATAACGTAGCCATTTTTAGTTGTTTACATTAATGAAATAAAAAAAAATATTAAAAAAAGTCAATCAGGTCAAACAGAACTAAACTCAATTTTGGACAAGGTCAACTCCAGCAAACAATGTCACATTACAATAGCATGTAATGGAATAATAAAAAAAATTAAAACAAAGAGACGAACAATTAAATTAAATATATATAACAGTCTTCCAATTCATTTACATATCAAGTTAATATGACCATGAAAATGTTATATTATTTAAGTGTTGTACCATTAGAAGAGCATAACAATACATGTGCTGTGAAATCTACTTTATCAGATATAAAAACATAAAGGGTACTGATTCAAAATGAACACCATCAACAGACCCTTTTTCATTGCTTTCAGTTCTAAAATCTGGTTGCCATCAAGTGTTGTTTGTAGACAATTTCACTTTTATATTAGCACATTGGCAACTAATATTAAAATTCTTTCAACAGATGGAAAGCTCTCCATCCATTGTTTTATATTTTAAATGTACATTTACAATATGAAGTTCATTCTGTGTATGATCTGCAATCTTCTCTTTTTTTTAAGAAGGGGTCTGTGTTGGTTCAATGGTTAGCACACTGGACTCAGGACCAAAATGATTCAGGTTCAAATCCAACAATCAGATCATCTTGGGTTGGCTACCTTGGTCTGTCCTTGGGTAAGGCTCTTTAATTGCCTTTGCACTGAACAATCTCCATGTGCAGCTGTGCTTTAAAACACCAAACCAGGCTAAACTAAATCCAATCTTTTTTAATGGTATCATGAATTGTGGGTAGTCATTGAGGACTCATGATAAGAAGCTGTAGGTTGAAGTGTTAGAGTGAAAAAGTAGATTTATGTTCCTATGCATTGTACCCAATTTCCTCCAGTAAACCAAGCTGAGGTACTAACCTACAATGGACATTAAGCTCATCCATGGGGAGTCATGCGTTCTTGGTAACTTCATACTATATGAACCTTCATAAGCCTGGACCTTATGAGCCACAGGTAACCTTGGTACCTCATACGATTTTTAACACAGAATCTATCAAGAGACTCAAAAGGGTAGTTTTGGTACAAGTTACTTCCCTTCTACACCACGTTGGAAGGCAAAACCTATTATACCAACAGAATCTTTGGAAAGTTGAACATCAGACATTTTTATTTACTAAAGATTCCAATTCACAAATGTCACAGATATTTGGGTCTGACATATAAAATAATCACATCATAAAACAAACTGAAATGATATTTTCTGTATAGAACTTTGGGGTCATATTGTTCTTCAAAAATTATTATACAGACACATCTAACATAGCTGACATAAGGAGATAACATACATCATGTGAATAGTTTTATTTAATATTTACAACATGAAGGACCACAAAAGCAAGATTTCTAATGCTTTAAGTTTAACAAGTTTTTTTTTATCATTATTTTTCATCTTCTTGTGTATAATAACCAAAACGAATTTATGAAAGTGCACCTGTATCCCAGACAGCACATATTAACATGTAACTGGGACACAAAAATCCACTTCCTTGCAGCCCAGGACAACTAATGTTAGCTTCCAGCAACTAAGTGCTCACAGTCATAGCCCTGTCAGGCAATTAGACTCTGATGGCTATGGTTTATAATGAGTTTGATTATGATAATAAAAAAATTTGTATGGATAACCCATGGGTCTTTTAGACGTTGTTCATGACAAGTGTTAATATTAACAAAAGAGTGAATACCTACTTGACAGAGTCAATAATGTTTACAGAGTTCTGCTCTGTGACATAATTCATTGGTTCAGGACTGGCTATCTCATAGATGTTATTCATATCAAGTGTTAATGTTAACTGAAGACCGAATATCTACTGGGCAGAATCAACCTTGTGTAAAAAAAAAAAATCATTCAGTGCCATCACTCACTGGCTCAAGACTGGAGATGATAAGCTCAATGTAACAGGAATGTCCAATTTTTATTGAAATAAAAAGAATTAACATTATTTTAGCACCTATCTTAGGCTACTAAAAGTTAGAACATTAGAAACCAGTATTGTACTTGCTTTTAAATTCCTCCACACCATGAGCACCTTCATCCCAGTACTTGTAATATGGAGGTCTTCAAAAGACAATAATTTTATTCTTTATCATTCTGTGCAGGGTTCATGCTTATGGTAAATTCTGGTGAAATAGTCACTCTCAATGCCTAAATTATGCCAAAAAAATCTACCAGTAAATGCATTGCACTAATTTCCCTCCACCCCTTGTTTCAATTCAAAGCAGTAATAATCAAGTAAACATTTACTCTTGTGTCAATTTTCCTATCAATTAGACAGATGCAAAGTTAGAACAAGAAGTTATGCTCTGTACTTAATTTTGGTACTAAAATAATAATCATAAATCCATAAATTACATTTCTATTTACTGAAATCCCATGCAAAAGTATTCCCAGTATTCTTAAGTCCAATGAAAAACAAATTATGACTCACTGTGAGTTATTCATTACTAATAAAATTAATCATTTATGCAATGTTTCTTCCTATTAATGTATGAAAAGATGACTTCTACCATAGAAACTGTTGCTGATTTTCAACTGTTACCTTTTTACAGAATAAATTGTGTTGACTATTTCAGATAGTTTTGTTTTGTGTCAATATTATCTAAATAGGAACTTTTGTTGTGATACAATCATTTGGTGTCACTACAATACACATAAGAGATCTAGTAAATGAAATAAGGTTTGAACTTTCCATCTATTCCATTTTATTCGGCTTTGACCACTGACACATTAAAATATTACACAAAAATATCTACAAGTAGATAAACTGCAGAGTATGTTAAAGATTTTCTTTTGTTATGACTCAATGGTCTCAAACTAATCAACAGAAAAATCAAAAGCAATATGTTTAGTAAAATTCAATAAATAATTTATTTTCCTGGAATGCAAAGTGAAAATTTAAAAGGAACTTAGAGTACTGTGAATTAAACTCCCAATAATCATAAAAGTTGCATCACAAGTTCAAAAGTATAGAGAGTTCCAAATGAATTCCAGTCTTGAATGTGCTGATGTAACATTAGTCTTGAATGTGCAGATGTACCAGGTCTTCATGTATCACACTGATATAATCCTGAATGCCCTTGAATGAGTCCTCAATAATCTTAAAATCGTGTTTTACTTAAGTTAATGAGCACTTTGCAATTCCAATTGAAAAATTAGGATAAATTACTCCCAAAATAATACTGAAAAACCAAAAACTGATCATAGATTCCTAAAGACTGATATTAAGATAGGAATGAATAATTCTGTTTATCAGAACCTTCAAAACACTTATTTAGAACTGATAAACATGTCAAAAATCAGGTTGACAACAGAATTTCAATGGGAAAAACAGGCTGTAAACTCAAATCCAAGTAAACATATTTGTAAAAAAACAAAACAATATTAGTCAGGTAGGCCCAAACTCCTACCCTCAATTATGGACAAAGGTCAAGAACATAATACAAAGTATATAAACATAACTCTTTGCATAGCATAACATAGTTTGGTTGCTTTTTTAATTAATTTGTTTAACACACTCATGCATACCATTGATATGCATGTAATCTAGTTCAAGTTCTCTTCTCATTTTTCTATCGTCAATACTGACATTAAAAATTTTAATATTTTGAATTTCTTTTTCCAAAGCTGTATTATTTCCAAAATAACATGTACCTTGTTTACACTGCATACCAATGGTATTAAAAGTATACATTTGTGTATGTTTATTTTCTTTGGTTATTATGTATTTGACAAAAATATCAGCAATTTTTAAATTTATTAAATTCATTTTTGTTTTAACTACATTTAGCAAATACACAAATTCGCTGTCACATCAGCCAGCATGTATGGACGGTCTATCCAGCTGATACCTAGCTAGCAACTATTTTGATGTTTAATAACTTTATCAAGCACCAAATGTTTCACCAGCCTTTTTTTTTTGTTTCTTGTAAAAGCCAATATAATACAAATTAAAAGAACATTTTTCTGTCTTTTCCTTAGCTAATATTTTTTTTTCAATAATTAGTTCTGACTTCCATCTTGTATTTTTCATCTGGTCTTCTAAGTAAATAATAATGACTGGACTTTTGTTTGTCCCTGAAATGACCTGGATACACAGTTTTAGTGTGCGTCTCACAAACTAATGCAATTACATTATATCATCTGCTATGTTTAACTAGGGGTTACATAATTTGTTTTTTTTTTTTTTTATACTTTTTATCAAGTGTGTATTTTATCCACATTTGCCTAATTAAACTGAGCACATATAAACTATCCTCCTCTGTTAACTGAGCAAATCCAGTGGCAATATTGTGCCATCTTGGCAGACTTTTTTAATACATGTATGACAGTTTGTGCATCTTTACTGTTCTTGATCTAGGACATCTGAGTTAACATGGGGTTTGCTAATCCACTACTATGAAGTCTGTTTTATGTGCCATCAATTCTGGTATGCTGAAAATGCTGAAAATGGTTGTAACATGTTTTTGTAACACTCATCCAGTGTTTTATCTACAAATGGCTTCTGTAAGTCATCTGACTCATCAAGGCAAAAAACAGTGAGTCAAAATCCAAACCTATGAGTCCTATTCAAGCTGATGATCAGTCTAAAGTAGTTTTTAAAAAAAATTATATTGTTTAAATACACAACAAAAATATTAGTTACATAATGTGACTAAAGCCAATAAGGCAATTCCTTTGCCAGAAAAATCTGAACATTCTATATTTGTTAAAAATCTTGTTGATGGTTTCATATCATCAGAAATAATCTAAGCATATATGACAAAGCATTTATTGTTGGTTATGTCAGTACTTTCATCTGCCACTGCTGTCACAAATGACAAATTTTGCAGGTCACGTATAAGACTATCCTCAACAATGTTTGATAGGCTCTCCAGTACATCTGAACAGGTAGTAGCCAAGTCATACTGAATGGCGGAATTCTTCAAAATGTCAATGACATCAATTTCTTTAGCTGTTAAGTCGTGTATTAAATTAAGAAGAGATTTGTATCTTAAAAAAGGGATGTTTTTTACACTCAGCCAATGTACACACTTAAGTAGCACTTTCGCTGCTATGTCTTGTTTGTAAAACTGCATTAAAATCTGCCTGGTGTTGTGAACCTTCCAGAGGTCTTGGAAACGCTTAATCACGCGTATTTGAATGCCAATGTTTTTTTTATCTGGAATGCAGAAAATCACTTTAGGCGGGAGTCCTCCGTACACATATAATAGGTGGGCGGCAAAATTCAAAGACTTGCTAGTCCTGCCTCAGCCACCTGCTTAGTGAGAAAATGTATTGATCACTTAGCTGTGCTGATATTTACAATTACAGAATTCAGTGGTTGAAAGACCCTTTGATGTACATATTGTCATTATAAGAGTACATCAAAAGAACATGACGCAATAACTGGGCAGAAAGTTCAAAGACTTTGACTGGTGGCAGGGTGGAGAAATGTGCTGATAT
>JAECUM010040482.1:0-47532 GCA_016617855.1 Megalonaias nervosa | reverse complement strand
ATGTACCTTGTATGATAATAATAACAACGATGATGATAATAATAATAACAAGAATAACACTCCTACTACCACTAATAATAATAATAATAATAATAATAATAATTCTTGTCTAATGGGTCCCACATTTTATGTTTCGATGCAAGATTATACGATATAAACAACTGTTTATTGGTAACATCCGCCATGCTCGTCCAGAGTTCTGGAAGAGTCCATTTTCAAGCACCGATCCTGGTCGGACGTAGTGTGCCACTTGTTAACATAGTCGATATCGTCTTTAATTATCATTCTATTTACATTTAATATGTCCCTGTCAACAGAGATGGAAAAAAATCCAAAGACAAATGTCCTAAAATTAATGTAATCAATATTTGAATGTAAAAAATACAGAGTAATGAGCTTTGAAGAAGAAAAAGAAGACGATGAAGATGAAGAAGAAAAAGAAGAAGAATAAAAAGAAGCAGAACAATTGAAAAACAAATGTTCTGTATGATTGATATTATGAACAATGTTCAATGTATTTTACGATGTCCGCAATTTTTGTTTTGGAGGCAATTTATGTATTGGAGGAACCTCTGATTTTCACTATGCGGTATATAGAACCATTATTGAACACCAATAAACCGTTGATAGAACTAGTTTTTACGTAGAATAAGTTATGGTCAACAATAAAATAATGAACTTACCATCTCTTGCAAGTATAACGCATCCGGATAGTGCATGTCCTAATCTTCCCACAACTCTCACTCATTTGGAGGCCAATATTTACTGTACTGTTCATATGTCTAACTCAATGATTGTAGTGTTTGGTCATACATTTGTAATTAAGAGCGTAATAATATAATTAGCATTCAGTATTTGTCTTGAATGTCAATATTTTAACGATATCTAATATCTATTGTGTCTTAAATACCGCTTAGAAATATTTATTATTTTGGCGGAGTGTTACACTGTGTAGTGCAAACGAAGGATATAAATACCAGTGTCTTGCACACCAGTCAGTTTTCCTTCAACCGCCATTGGGTTCGTATGCAAATATAATATATAATCGGCTTCCAACAGTGTTAGGAAATGTCATCATTGTCTAAATAGAAATTAATTGAAAGTAAAAGTAGAGAAACTTTTGAATTTTACCAAGGAGTGATCGGATATTTTGAAAATGGAAGAACAGCTAAAAAAGTTGGATTTAGGGATAAGACAGGTTCAGTTTCAGATAGAAAAGATACAAATGAAAAGAGAAAGGGAATTAAGACAAACGCAGTTTGAGAAAGAAAAAGCATATACGCAAATGCAAATGCAAATGCAAATCGAGAAAGAAATAGAAGATAGGATAATGCAAATGCAAAGAGAAAAGTAAGAAAGGGAATTCAAATTATGTTAAAAGAATTAGAGTGACAAAGGGAAAACACTCTCCTACTTTTGATGTTTTAAGAAATATCAAGTTAGTTCCCCCTTTTCTTGAAAAAGAAATAGATCAATATTTTGTTCGCTTTAAAAAAAATGCTGAAAGGTTGAAGTGACCAAGAGAGTATTGGACTCTATTATTACAATGTGTACTTACTGGTAAAGCTAATAATATTTACATTTCACTGTCACTAGAGAAGGGCGCTGACTATGATGTGGTTGAAGGCTATATCATGAAGGGTTATGAGTTAGTCCCTGAGGCTTATCGGCAGAAATTCAGGAAATATAAAAAGAAACTGACCAGACCTATGTCAAATTTGCATGGAGAAAAGCACAGTAATTTGATAGGTGGTGCTCTTCTAGAAAGGTTAATAAAGATTACGAAAGACGCATGCAACTCATATTAGTTGAAGAGTTCAGGAACTGTGTCCATAGTGACATTAGGATTTGTCTTGATGTGCATTAGATCGAAACCTTGGAAAATGCTGCTCGTGCTGCTGATGAGTGCTCCTTAGCTCATAAAGTTCCTTTTGTAGGCAAGTCTTCCACTCTGCAGTCTTCTGGTAAAAAGGTATTTCACCCTAATATGAGCCCTTCCAAAACTCATTATGGTACAACCTTTAAAAATCAAGCTTCTGATAAACTTGACCAAGAATCCTATCCCTATTAAAATTTTAAGGGACACAGAAGCTTCTCAGAGTCTTTTATTACCAGATACTTTGCCTTTTTTTTCTGAGAAGTCTTCTTCTAATGAGTGTGTTCTTATTCAGAGAGCAGAGTACGGTTTTGTTAATGTTCCTCTGCTTTGTGCAAATTTGTCATCAGACTTAGTCTCAGGACATGTGACAGTCGGAATAGTGTCTTCTTTACCAGTTCAGGGCATTCATTTATTACTAGGCAACGACCTAGCTTGAGACAAGTTTGCAGTTAATCCACTTGTAACTGACAAGCCTTGTTTGGATCAGAAAGTCGGTCCTATTGAAAAAGAATTCTCTGATATATTCCCAGCTTGTGCAGTTACTAGAGCTATGGCAAAGAAAGCTCTTGAGGATGATGTCGATAAGGAAAGTATTCCTTTAGCTGACACGTGCATTGCTCATGATTTTGATGAGGTCAATTTCACTCATTGTTTGGATCAATCAAAAAGTGTTGATCACAGTGGTCCTCTTTTAACTATTCATTCTCATTTTTCTAATCAGGGTGACAAACCACAATCACTTGTCATCGAACAGGAAAAAGATCCTCAGATCTCCTGTTTGTTTCAAAGGACCATAGTGAAACAGAATCCAGTGAAGTACCTGTCTGTCATTGTATTAAAAATGGTATTCTTATGAGAAAATGGAGACCTCCCGAGGTACCTGCTGGTGACTAGTGGTCAGCGAACTATCAAATTGTAGTTCCAAAATCTTACAGACAGGAAATTCTTAATCTGGCCAATGAAACTCCTTTCGCTGGTCATTTAGGGACAAATAAGACTTATCACAAAATCTTGAATCATTTTTATTGGCCAAAAATCAAACGTGATGTTTGTAAATACTGCATATCTTGTTATACTTGTCAAATGGTAGGAAAACCCAATGAGAAGATACCTAAGGCTCATCTGCAACCTATTCCTGCATTTGACGAACCATTTAGCAGAATAGATTGCGTTGGTCCCGTACCTAAGACCAAGCCAGGCAACCAATACTTGTTGACCATTATGTGTACGTCAACAAGATTCCCAGAGGCAATTCCTTTGAGGAATATTAAAACTAAAACAATAGTAAAAGCCTTGATAAAGTATTTTGCTCAGTTTGGCCTTCCCAAATCTGTAATATCTGATGAAAGATAAAATTTTATGTCTGGAATGTTCCAGCTAATTATGCTTGAATTGGTGTCCAGCAATTCAAGTCAAAAGTGAAATTATGGTTTCACAGAACTTCAATGGAGAGAACTTTAGAGTGTGGTGATAGAGTTCTGTATCTCTTGCTCATTCTTCCAAATTTTCTTCAGATTAAGTATTACGGCCCTTACAAAGTAAAGTAGAAAATGAATGAGTTAAATTATAGCAATAATACTCCGATCTAAATAAATTGAAATACTACCAGTATATTGAGAGAGATAGCCAGGTAAATCGTGCAATTAATTTAGTTGTACCTGTCCCACTCCCTGAGGATTTAAGTGAAGGAATGCAAACGGACTGTATTGATTTTGGAGTGCCAAATCTTCGGAATTCAGAAATTATGAATAATCTGGACCAGAAATTTTCACATTTGCAACAACAAGAAAGGAATGAACTTTAACAGTTATTATTTCAATATGAGCACTTATTTCCAGATGTTCCTAAAAGAACAAAATTTTTCATGACGTTGAAATTGTGAATTCCAAACCTGTGAAACAACACCATACAGGATGAACCTTCTCAAACAGGAATACTTGAAAAAAGAAATTCAGTATTTGTTGGAGAATGAGTTCAAAGAGCCCAGTAAAAGTGACTGGAGTTCACCATACATACCTGTTCCGAAACCAGATAAATCTTTCCGTATGTGCACTGATCATAGGAAGGTGAACAGTGTTACTAAGACAGATTCATTTCCGTTACCAAGAATCGATGACTGCATTGGTAAAATTGGAAATGCCAAGTATGTCACCAAATTTGACCTTCTGAAAGGATTTTGGCAAATTCCACTGACGGAAAGGGCAAAGGAAATTTCGACATTAGTGACTCCAGGTGAACTTTACCAATATAAAGTGATGTCGTTTGGGATGAAGGGTTCGCCAAGTGCTGTTCAACGTTTAATGAATGTGATTACCTCTGGTCTAGATAATTGTGATGTTTACATCGATGATGTCATCATCTACAACGACACCTGAAAGAACATCTAGCAACAATTCGGAAATTCTTTGACAAACTCACTGATGCAAGTTTGACAATCAATTTATCCAAAAGTGAGTTCTTCCGTGCTTGTGTAACCTTTCTAGATCATATTGTGGGACATGGACAAGTTAAACCTATAGATGCTAAGGTCAAGGCTATCTCTGAGTTCCCTGTGCCTATCAGTAAAAAGCAACTGATGCGATTTTTTAGGTATGGCTAGATACTACCGGAAATTTTGTTCCAATTTTTCTAATATTGCTGAACCCCAGGCAAATTTATTGAGGAAGAAAAACAAGTTTTTTCGACTGAAAAATGTCAGGAGGCTTTTGATAAGTTAAAGGCCATGCTTAAGAGTGCACCAGTTCTTACAGCTCCAAATTTCAGTCAGTCTTTAAACTCTCTGTTGATGCAAGTGATGTTGGGGTTGGAGAGGTATCGATTCAAGAAGATACAGATTGTCTTGACCGTCCAGTGTGCTATTTTTCCAAGAAATTATATAAGCACCAAAGAAATTATTCAACAACCGAGAAGGAAGGTTTGGCTTTGATATCGGCATCACAAAATGTTGAAGTTTACATTAGTTCAGCTTGTTCTGTGATTATTGTGCTTAGTGATCACAACCCCCTTACTTTCATCGACAAGATGAAAAACAAAAATCAGAGATTATTAAGGTGGAGTTTATTGTTACAGGACTATCATATTGACATCAGGCACATCAAGGGAAAAGACAATTTAATAGAAGACGCACTTTTCCGTGCATAGAAATATTATTTAATGCAGAGTTTGTATACTTTATAAGAGTTCTTCTTTTGCAATTATTTTTTACCCTATATATAATTAGTCTATGGTAAGAAGAAAACTTTATTATGTAAATCTTTCTTTTCCTTTTATGGGGGAAGTATTATGTATATATAATTTAATTACTTGTTTGCTAGTTTTACATTTTTAAATTTTTTTTTATTCTATTACATTTTGTTGTAATGATAATTTTTTCTATTAGGTTTGTTTTTTTTAAGAAATTCAGTTCAGTTCTGTTTGACCTACTAAACAGCCATTAGCAGAAAGATTGTATCTATTTGCTGACCTTCACTCAGAACCAACGTCAGATCTGAGTAAACGACATGGTTTTAATTTTTTTATTTCTTAGAGTAAGAATCATTCATTTTAGCTAAGGCCATGCTAGAGTACGGGAATCTGTTTTGCGTTTCAGATAGTCTTATAAACTCATTGTTAGAAGAAGAAATAGCCAGTTGTGCTTTAAACCTTTGAAGCTCAAAGGTGTTTTTTTGTTTGTGACCAATTTGAGATGAATTTTTATTTTTGGAACTAGACATTTATTTACCCTGAAATACAAGTGCTCATAAATTGATTCTTGGACAAAGACATTTATTGAAAATTATTCGGAGTTTGAAACTAGAATATTATTCTTGTGATTCAAGAAAGAACTGTTCACACATCAGGACAAAGTGACTATCGAAGACGTCGTCGCTTTCAATCTTGAATTTTATCGGGATTTCAAGTGTAATTCACTTAGGACTTTTTATTTACAGAACTTCTATTTTTTAAATCTTGGATTAATTGTCGATTTGATTCGTAAACCGTAAGTCTTTTTTTAAACGTTTACCGTATTTTTCTAAGGAAATAAATTATTTTCTTAAATTTGAGAAAGCTTGCTGTCTTCACTATTTTCTTGTTACATTTGTACGAGCCTAGATAAGTAACATATTACTATTTGGTGGAAAATTCCCCTCACAATTCAACTAAAAGGAATTAGCAGGAAGCACTGCCTGATTTGTTATCTGCATGAATCCACGACTAAACTCTTGTGCAAAGTAATGAATGAGACATCGAAGGTATAAAGAGCTTTGGTTGAGAAGATAAAGAAAGAGGAGAGACAGATAAAGGAAAGGAAGCAAGTATCTATAATGGAAATGGTAAATAGTTTAGGAGATGGTTTGTGCCAGTGAAGAAGAAACCCAATAAATGTGCACATTATAGAGTTGTCCACTTCTTCATGTCTTGTTTGTTTAAATGTTCTTTACGTTTTACTTAATGCCGAAAGAGGTGATCTTAACCTAAATACAGTTATAAAAATCCATTAAAATATCTCTGTCCATTTGTTATTATTTAATCCTTAAATTTAGTCCATAACTTATTCAAATTATGAAATCAGTATGACCGAATTGTATTCTTCAAAGACGGATCAAATCAATGCAAAACCCATGGACTTTCGATGATAGAAGTTTTAAATTTGATGCCTAGTTCATGCAGAACATTGTGAAAACTTCCAGACAAAAATTCTGACTCTTGATCAGATGGGCAAGATTTGAGATGTTCATAAAATCTAAACAACAAAGTTATCAAAGCTTTTACAATTTATTTGACAAATGTAACAAGATCTGCAGTATTTAGAAATATCACGTATAAATTTTTGACAATTTAAACGATTTAAGATCGTGTAAGAAATATTACCAACTCCTAGATGACCAGCTAAGAGAATTTCATGGGCTAGAGTAATAATTTTCTGTCAATATCAGGACTTGGAGGAAAATGTTGCCTTGGGTTGGCGATTTTGTGATCTGAATAAACACACAAGTCAATTTAATATGATTTTTCGTTATAAGCATCATGTGATAAATAATAGCATAAAAAACTGCAATTTAGGGCAAATGAAAATTGGGGTCCAAGATTATAGAATTTGAGTCAGGCCTTGTGATTTTTAAAGTCTCTCAGCCCTGGGCCTGTGTTTAAGACAGATTTGAGTGCCGAATTAAAAGGTTCCACTGGCTTGTCTCTCACAATATTTTCGCCCAAGTCATTCCACTGCACAACAGTTTTTATAAGGAAAGAGTTTCTAAATTGTTCAGTACTCCTCGAGCTTGTAACAACAAAACATGTAGGATTGTTAATGCCTGATTTTCTACAAAATGTTTGGTTTCAAAGTCAGTGTAAGACTTAGATTTTATGAGGTTTGATGGCTTAAGCCTCACTAACTAATTAGCGATGTCTATTAATGGTATCATACCTTTCACTATTTTGAATAGGTAAGAGAGCGTACTGAAGTCACATCGCTGTTGAAGGGTAGGGAGTTCAGGGGTCCAGCTAGACTAAAATCTTAGGACAAGTGACGTCTCCTTTTGGACAGAACAGGGAGAAGTGAGAGCTGAACAGGGAGAAGTGGAAGCAAAGCAAGATACACAATATATATATATATATATATATATATATATATATATATATATATATATATATATATATATATATATATATATATATATATATATATATACTCTGCTGTATCTATATCAGTTATATATATATATATATATATTAATATACTGTATATCTTGCTATGTGTGCGTTTTCATTCTTTTATTTGAATTATGTCCTCTATTTCTCAGTTTGCATATTTGCTTTTAACACTGGTTTTAAGCAATATTTTGTTTTCAAGCAGAAAATTTTCTGAGTTGCATGTAAATTATAAATACATTTTGTACTTGTATAAAATATTTCATATTCATGTGCAGTGTATTTTGACCATATCACTTTAACAGACACTGTAGAAACTATACATAGTAATTAATTTTAATTGACTAGAGTAAGTAAACTAAGGTATTGTTATTGCAAGTTAGTAAAAATGCTTAACCAACTACTGTTAAACAAGAATGATTTCTTTTCTACTTTATTAAAGGTCGCTATAAAACTGCAGTTAAAAAAAAATTATAAACTGTTTGAAACAACCCCTGTAACATGTACATGAAAGAATATGCACATGTGTCTCCATACCATATTGTTTGTCTCAATTTCTTTACCGTAACTCTTTGTAGATAACAAAATGAAGCATTACAGTAGGTACATGATAAACTAAAACTTTCTTTCCAAATGAATTGAAACACCCAAAATATGAGTACATCTATTTTTAGAAACGGGATTTTCTTAGCATAATTGTAGCCTCGCAACAACAATACATTGATAGGATTGCAAATTTATGGTTTTATTATTTGTTTATATTCTTGCAGTAACATTAGGTATTGATTAAATAATATTTGCTTTGTCGCTTGTTTTTCCGTAATTCCCCCAAAACGAGTGAAAACAACTCTGACCTTACAGCGCTTTTGGAGTTCTAGAACATAGCATTGTTCAATGTGCTTGGGACCTACATAAATTGTATTTATATGGTAAATCTTCAACAAGGTAATATTTAGACTTTTCTTTCTATGAATTTAATATTTTCATTAATATATTTGCCCATATATTTGCCCAAATCTTCATGAAAGCAGACAATCTGGTACTTCCCAGACAAAGCGATCTTTGCCATTATTTCCCCCTGACAAGGTGACGGTTTGAAACTGATTTTATGTAGACAATTATGCACGTGCGGCAGTTAAAATCGTCAGATCACTAATTCAATTCTTATACACAAATTGCTATATACATACTATTGTTTAAGTTTCTAAACACAAATTTGTATTTTTTTCTCATCAAATGATGACTTGCATAATCACAGAAGTATGAAGTTTTAGCAATAAAGTATCATGAAATCTCTGACAACACTAAATCACTTTATCGGTACTAATAAATTAATACAAATCATATTGCCGACAAGGTGATTTCCTGTTGTACGAGTTTTCATCATATTTTATTGATTAAACGTAAGACGTCTTTGCTATAACTTACTCGAGAAAAAGGATAATGGTAATCAGCAGTTGTAGACGAAAATGAAGTTTCTATCTCAGAGATCCCCTCACCCTCCAAAACGCTTCTACGCTGACATTTTCTTCACCAGCCTGTAGCTCAAGGTGACAAATATGTAGTTTATTTCACAGGTGATGAAATATATTTGTCGGGGAAGGGGACCTCTGAGATAGAAACAACTCATATCCTTCTACTACTAACATAACCATATTTTATGATAAATTTTTTTTCATATCTGCTGACTCTCATTGGTATGATATCCGTTAACATACTGTCAATAATACGGAACTCGCGTATTAAGTCGTCCATATCACAGTTTACGCCTCTCAAATAAGATCGTATCTGATCAAGTAAATTTTTTATAAGTGATACTTGCTGTTTTACAATCATTTTTTTTTAAAGTCTTAAGTCGGGGCTCAATTTCTTTACACGCTGTTGAAAGAGAGACACCAACACCAGATATTATTAACAAAACGGATATAATGATGCTCCACTTGAGATTATGCCAGAGCTGGTCATTAGCAGTGGTAAATATAATATTACTAGAACTATTATACTGTAATAGTTGTAACATTGTTTTGCACACCAAAGGTTTTTATGATAAAATTTGTAATATTGCATTAGTGCGTCAACATCTTGTTTTAGAATTTCGTCTGAAATATGATTGAAATAGACAATCTGTTTTTCATTATACAATATGTGTTCACAATGTTTACACAATTGTAAAAATTTTAGTACCAACAATTGAATCAAGAAACTCTCGAAATGTATTATTGTTAGGATAGCTAAACAATCTCTGTACTTGTCATAAACATCTGACAAAGTATCATTGTATCGTTTATCTGTTAGTACCTCATTTTTCTTTAACCAAGTGTATGAATAAAAAAAGGTCTTCTACTTCACGTTCATACAAATCTGTTTCAGTCACCAAATTATTGTAGTCTCTTTCTATTTCATCAATATATCCGAGTCTGAAGCTTATTTGATCTAACGTGAAATTTTTGGGAACAGGATTTTTTCTGATAATTGCATATGCGATCATGAAATTTATTAGCATTAAGTTTTGGAGCGATTTCAGTCCAAGAATGTCAAGACGAGTAAAAAGCATTTACTCTAAGCCATAATTTTTTTGTATTCTTTAGTGAACATATTCTCGACTTTATTGTAATAATTTCGTAATGACAATTGTCTAGATCGTTGGATTGATGGAAATTGAATATCATCTTCTTCACTTATGTCTTGATAAGAATTAATCTTCCATTCAAACCACGTTTGGTCGACTTCACTAAAACACTTTAATAGCTCATCATCACTAAGATTACTAATTTCATCGTCTAAATTTTTGATTATCTTTAGGGATCTGTCAATAATAATCGGATCAAATTCTGGGTCTTTTTTGCACATCATTGGTACAATTGCGTTCAAGTATGCTTTTATAATTAACTCAGTATCCGCTGTCATGGTAACGATATTAACTAGGGTTTCCTTGTCGTGGTAGTACATACCAAGATACTTAAAAATTTCTTGTTTTGAAAAACTATTGTATAACTTCTTGTTTCTTCTTATTCCCATTATCCTAGATTCTGTTAGTTTGTTTAGACGATTATAGTTATCACTCATTCGTGTTTCCTCCTGCGCTATTTGTGCTTTTAATAGACCTGATCGCATTATCAAATTTATATTTTTAAAATCAGGCTCAATCAATATTTTTGAAAACATGATTTCAACTTGTTTTTGTTCTTCTAGACAATTATCAGGATGACAGTAACTGTTAATATATCAAAGTCTTTTATTGCTTTTATTAGTTGTGTTCCTTGCATATGCATAACACAAACAAAACTTTTTTTTTCTTCTGATAATGGAGAGTTTAACATTGGAATTGTAAACTTTTTTGTAGTATTTATCCCAAGTGCCGCCAGTGATTCGTCCCCGACATCTTTTTTTGGGTTAAAACAGATTATCATAAAATTCTCTCGCAACGGTGTTAACTGGTGGTTCTGACAAGATTGTATAGCATCAGATTAAATTTGATCATCGAGTGTATATATTTGAAATGCTGTTAGTCCTGGAAACGGATGTTCAGCGGCGATAACGTAAACTCGAAAATGCTAGTACTTGTTGACAGTCTTTTCTGTCGGAATTGTGTTGTTGAGATATACGTGTTCTCTGTACTATACAATATTACCCAGCCGATATCATCCTTTGATCCTTCCAATCACCAATTATAAATTCGACCAATATTAGTGTTTAATCGACCTCTTAAATGAAATTACCAAATAGCAACTGTAGTGGGACATTTAACTTTAATCAAAAAGTTTTCAGCTTCTCCGTTTGTCGTCCAATCCTGTCTATCAGAGAAAGCGTAATGAGGATAGTTTTCAGGATAATGTATTGATGCGCTTACCTCAAACCCAACGTGGTTGTCAGTTGCCTTAAAAAGTGTTGGAATATACCCAACATTATATTTGGTTCGTTTACAACACTGGATAAACCATCAGCGTACCCTTTATTTGTCAGATCATTAGGGTTAACTGGAACATATGTCGTCGCTATTTTGTTGCTTCTCATGTTTATGTTAATTGACATTGGTCCACCAGATCGTTTAAAATATGGGGTAAGTTGTTATTGTAACTGAGCATAACTAATAGCATCAGTCTCATTAGCTGGTGGCGAGGTTGTTGGTTATCCAGTTATTTTTGAGTTATTGCTCATTATCAGGTTACCTGTCATTTTAGTTGTGCATAACTAACAGCTTGTGTATTAACAACATTTATTGGCGGATAATTTGTTTCTAAACCTAGTACTCGTTGATTTGACATAGATAGATTTTCTGTTTTTGTATCACCAGTTGTTTTTAGGTAGCCTGATAAATCAACATTACCGTTTGTCATTGTACTTATAGCCGAGGAATTTCCTAATGTTATTCCAAATTTTGTACAACAGCTCATTATTTGTTTATTGTCTGACAATTTGTATCAACTTAATTTATGATATGTCGATATTAAATTTTGATACAGAGCGGCTGGTGTAACATAAACACAACAACGAACTTTCAGATTGTCATTATCTTATTGTTGGGAGAACTGGGTCAGGGAAAACAAACCTGCTGATGAATTTACTGCTGGGCGATGATTTTAATTATGAGCGAGTTTACATTTACACAATTAATCCACAACAGGATACGTACGAGCTACTTAACGAACATAATAACAAACTTCGTGATGATCTTGAGGCTGGTGAAGATTTTTTTTTATCATCAGACAATCAGAAGAGCTTGTATCAGTTAATCAATTTGATTCAGATTAACATAAGATCGTTGTTTTTGATAATATTCCGCTAAACAATGAAGAGATGAATAAAATAAGATCATATTTTTCACTGTCGCGTAATAAAAAATGCAACTCTGTTTATCTTGCTCAAGGATTTTATAACGTTGACAGATTTATTCGGAGAAATACTGGTTGTTTTATATTATTTCCAGCACTGGACAACGTTGACGTTAGAAATATTGCAAGCGAACAATGCGACGACGTAACAAAAGAAAAACTTATTGAACTGCATCATTAGGCAACACAAGATAAATATTATTTCTTTTTATTCGATAAACTTACACGTGATCCAGGGAAGATGCTTCGCTGTTGTATTGAAAATTATCTGCAGTAGTTTTATCAAGCAGCTATTGAATAATATGGACAAAGGAGCAAAGTAAAAAAACATATAGAAGATTTGAAAAAGCTTGCTCAATCTCAGGTAGAATTTAAGAAAAAAGTGCTGCAAGAACGTTGTGCTCAAATAGTTGCCGCAGAAGAATCAGCTAAAATTTTAAAACCAGTTACTGAGGCTTTACTTGGAAAACACCTGAAATTTTACCGCCATCAGAAGAACTTAAAAAATTGCAGGAAAAAAGGTTTAATCGGATTAGTTAAATATCACCAAGAAGCAGCTGTTGAAAAAATTATAAAAATGTCTAAGGAACAAAAAAGAAAGTTGGCTGAGAAACTTGTAGAACATAATGCTGATCCTGCTGCTAGACAAGCTGAATTAAATTAGCTAATCGGTGATGAGCTTGTCTTCCAAAGAATATTGGCAGAATTTACGTCAGTTGGGCCGATTGGAAGAAAGTTGGGCGCTATAGAAGAAAAAATTGAGGAATCGAAAAGTAAAGGTAAGAATTGGTATGAGGATATATTTGAATGACAAAAAGCTAGAAAAGAATCTTTAAGAAAAGAGCATGGATTAGATACCTAAGCTAGCGAAAGATTCGAAGGTGATCTAAAAAATATAAACAATAAAATAAAAGATTACGAGTATAAAAGATTTAGCAGAGACCACAACTTTGAAAATTCAAAAGTATATGATGTTCGAAAAAAACTGTATAACGCTGATGAAAAAATTTGAGTTAACGGAAATAGCGGAGAAAATAAAAATATATCAACGAGGTAGTACCAGCAAATAAAAATTACCACGAGAGTATTGAAAAATACCGACATGGAATTATTGCCAATCTTTATATCAAAGTTATTAATAAAATAATAAATAAAAAAGTACGGTTATCACACTAATGTTTTGAGCACTGAAGCAAAATAAATAAATTCAGAAAGAATATCAGCTGAAAGTGTAGAGAAAAAACTGGTGCTGGGGTAAAAATATTTACATCAGTAGCCGAAATGATAGGCAGGTTAATGCTGCTGATATCGTCAAAAGAAGCTGGAAATGCTGGTGCTGAAATTGACAATGAAATTATTGACATACTTGATCATTTAAGATCAAGAGAACTACTAACATCTGACGAATACAAAATTTTACACTGCGATTTAATCGCGGCGACTTAATTTTATAACAATATAATAAATAGCGATGTCAAGAACATTATTACTAGACTCTAGCACGGATGCTAAAGATAACGCAAATTTTTCAGTACATTATATTCCGCCAACACAACTGGATCCCGAAAAACAATTTGAGATTGGACTAATTTCCTGCACGTCGTGGCATTCTATGGCTAACGTAAAAACAGTCAATGATGAATTTACGTTTAAAGCAGCGGCGTGGAAAACATTTAAAATTCTACAAGGAGGTTATAATGTCACTGATCTAAATAAGTCAATAAAATAACTGATAACAAAGTGAAGGGTGTCGCTGATAATTTTGAGTTGACACCAAATTATAACACGCTACCCGCTAGAATAACAGTAAAAACTAATGTTAATCGAGTTTTCATCAGCAAAAGGTATCGTGCCTCTGATAGGATTTTATCATAAACAATATGGATCAACCACAGAACAAACTATTACGTATGACGGTGATCTGCCTGTAAATATAACTGACGTAAACACAATATTAATAAATTGTTCTATTGCACCTGGATCTTACTCACCTCGAGGCAGTAACGGACAAACAATATATAATTTTTCGCCACATGTTCCACCGGGATCGCTTATGCAAATTAGTCCACGGAGGGTTATTTATTATCCGTAAACATTGAAAATCAGATAACAGAAATAAATATGCAATTGACAGATCAATCTGGACGACAGCTGGATTTGAATAATGTGGTTGTTACTTATTACCTGCATCTACGCGTATAGCTATTGTTTGTGATTTTTTGTACAATCTTAGATATAATGAAACAAATTTATAGGAGAAAATTATTGGAGGATTTTTAGGAAATATATTTACTAAAATTATTGAAAATGTACCAGGAATAGCACATAAAGTTGCGCCAATTGCACTTGACGCGTCAAAAGCTTTTGCAACTAGAGCTGCATCTGCCACTGAAACTGCGGTGGGACAAAAAAAAATCGCAGATATAAACAAGTTATATCAGAAATCATCCCAACAAAAGAAAAAGAACGTGTAATGATAACAACAACAAAAAAAACTTTTATCGCCAAAAGGCGGGCAAATTATAAAAAAATTAATAACTAAAGCAACAGCGCCAAATTTTATATAATCTAATAAATAAAAAATGTCTGTTAGAAATTATCTTAATTAGCAAAGACGTATGACACCGACGGCACAGTAACAAAATTTGAGTATGTTGGGTATCTCGAAGAAAATTCTAATGAACCAAATAAGGCGGGCGTCAGAACATTTAATACGCTGGATGAAGATGCATTTCGTTTGCCTCACAAAGGAATGTTAGAAGTACGTGGCCAGATTATGACAGTAGCTAATCCACCTGCCCCAATTGCAGCAGAAATATCTCTTATAAACAACGGCTGGAGCTTATTTAAAAGTGCCAGATATCAGCTGGCTAATCAATCAGTAGAAGATATTTCAAGTCACCTACAAGTTGCACATTACTAAGTATTATTTCGTTCTGCCGTGATTACTCCAGATCGACTGCAACTAACATTACGTGGTTTAAAGATACTGGAATTGGAGTAGCTAGATCTGGAGAATTTATTCCGAAAGGTGTTTTATTACATGGAGCTGATCCTGTAATTGTAAGAATTTTTCTTATCGCTAATGCTTTAGTATTAGGTATAGCCGCACCAGCTGCAGATGCTAAGGCAGACGCTACAAGAGTTTCACTTACTGCCTCTTGTAATAATCTGGGTATAACACCACCAGGTGCAGCTGCGGACGGCGTTGCATTGTTAAATTTGATTATTGACACCATTGGAATAAGAAATATACGTTACAATGATGGTTATGCTAGGAGAAAGGCACTTGCAGTAGAATCACGTCAAATTACAATGATGCTACCGTTCAGCACAATATTTGGATTTTGCAGGGATTACAATAAAGTATTTCGTGGAGTTAACCACGCACTAATTTTAGATCGAGCAGAACAAAATGATTGTTTACTTCGATCTGGCGGAGCTGATGTACAATTTATCATAAATAAACTTGCGCTGTGGATGCCACCAATAACGCAGTCAGTCACAAAAGCGGCAGAATTAAATAGTACACTTGATCAACACACAAAGATAATTTATTTTCAGCCACACAAAATATATCAAACAGCAGTTCTAATTCCACCGACTACGCATGTCGAGTTACAACAACGTGAAGTGTACAACTACCACGGCAATTGTTTGTTGTATTTCAACAACAAGCGCGACATGGTGACCAGCAACACAATAATGCAATATTTGATAACGCTGATGTTAGACAAATATATGCTAGACTCAACTCCAATATTATTCGGAACGAGCGATAGAATGCAATTTTGCCGATAACGCTAATAAAATTTTGCTCGACCGTACTTGTATCTTATGGACGCAGTGCAAAAATATCATGATGTTGGAGACGGGTCTCAAATATCAATAGAGAAATTTCGTACACTTTACCCAATATTTTATTTTGATGTTAGTAAACACAACTTTCGTGGTGTTAATTCGACAGCTGATATTGAAATTACCTGGACACTCGGAGTAGCTCCAGCAGCACAGTTGTACGTGTACGCGCTAGTGATCAGCGACAGATTTATAACAATTGACTCTGTCGGAGGTAAATGTCAATACAAGTTTTAAATACTTGAAGTTTAATGTATAACCTTATATAAATGACAAAATATATTGTGAAAGAATTATATTTGACTTATGGTCAACTCAAAAAATTAGCAGCTGCTGTTGCTAAACAACCGCCAGTCTCATTAAAAGTAAGACCTAACAACGAAAGTGTTTCCAGGGGCACTTTAACAAAATGAATGCTAACCGTAAAACAAATAAATAAATACGATAGCAAAATAAAAACTTTTGTTTGAAATTTGAGTGCCGCACAAATAAATGCGATGTCAAACGACATCGTTGTTAGAGTTGTAATGGTTTATCTGTAATGGCCAAAACGTTAATACCTAAAATTTTGGCAGTACTTGGTACATTAGGATTAGCAGCAGCGTCTGGCGCAGTATCTGACGCAATGAAAAAGGCTGTCTCCGGAGGCGGTATAAAGAAAATATTTATCTAAAGATAAATGTAATTCCCCGACGAAAAACATCAAGAAAGACTACAACGAAAATAAAACACGCGATCGCGGCAAACAAACAAAGGCGGATTTATAGAGCCGTTGCTGGCGGGAGTAGCGGGAAGTCTATTGCCAAATCTGCTGGGAATTGGCCTAGGACAAACATTGCCAGGCACAAGGAGATGAAATCTCCTGCGTTAAGTAAGTCTGATATACTTGATAAGCTAAACAAGGTATAAAATTTCCGTGGAGTTTATTCCAAAGATGGACTTAACATCGAAGATGTCTCTGCTGGTGGTTCGTGTGTAATAAATATACAAAACTTCAACGACGGATCAGGCACGCATTTGGTAGCTGTTTGTGATAACAATTATGTTGATTTATTTGGACTTCAATGTAGTGACGCAATAAAAAATATATCAACAAAAGATATAAAATATTAAATTATTCGTCTAATCAAATTCAGCCACTTGGAACAACTGCTTGTAGACACTATTGCGTGATGTTTATAACACAAATGTCTCAGCATGTCAATTTTTTAAAATTTATTTTACGGTTTGGCAAGCAACCTTGCCACGCCAATGATGAGATTGTAATTAATTTTGTATAAACTCGTTGATATAATGTCAACATACTGTCTCAAGTGCATACCGAAAACAGAAAATATCGATGAAACAACAGAAAAAAAAAAAAAAAATTAGAATAATGCTGAAAAGTATTTGTGCAACCTGTGGAAAAAGAAATGTATGTCGGATGCAACAAGGTTATTTTAGTAGACGATTAATAAATAATGATATGCGAATGTAAGTGTGATTGAGATCTCTGTCTTGAGCAAAGTAAAAATGGTGCATGCTGTCAGAAAGGCAACAACAGAGAAATAATTGGACCAGGTATAGATATACACAAATTAATTGGCAAATTACCAAAACCAAAATCGGGTTGGACATTACCAGATCACAACTATACTGGACCGTACAATCCGCTAGATAAACAACTGGATGAAAACGATAATCCATTGTTAGGACAAGAACTTTACAATCAAGTTGATGAAATAGCAATGCGTCATGATATCTGCTACGGTGATAATGAACAAGATAAGCACGGCTGTGATAAAGTAATGCTAGACTAACTTGCTGATATGAAACCTGTAATATGCGAGAGCGTGTTGATAGAAGGCTGGTGCAGGGTTTTATTTGAGCAAAATATAAATTTGGTCTTGGTAAAAAAGAATTGTATGATGATCTTGCATCATACCTACACAAACCTAAGAAAAGTTTACGCGACGTAAGGTTGTCGCAAATGCAGTTGACGATATCTGGGCGATAGATTTAGTTGATGTGTCAAATCTTGCTCAGTTTATGACAACAAAAAATATCTTTTTAACGTTGTAGATGTTTTTAGCAAATACGCGTTTATTGTGCCCGTTTCAGACAAGACAGGAACGTTTATAACTGATACGTTAAAACAAATAATAACAAGTACAGAAAGAAAACCAAACAGAATCTGGACTGATCATGGAGCAGAGTTTTTAATAAAAAATTTGAGCAGTTTCTGGAACAAAATAACATCAAAAAATATGTTACAGGAAAGTAATGTTTTAATCGCACGCTAAACGAAAAATCCACAGACATTTGACACCTAAAAATACAAATAAATATATTGACAATCTACAGAAAATTGTTGATAAATATTAATAACACGAAGCACAGATCAATAGAAATGTCACCAAACCACGCAATTAAAAATACGATATTAGCAAACGAAACATGTATCACAGACATAAATGTAAAGTTGGTGATAAAGTTAGAGTTTCTCTGACGAAAAAAAACATTTCATAAAGGATTTACTCAAAACTGCGGAGTTTAAGCACTTTAACAATACCACTTACCTATGCGCTAAAAGATTTATTGGGTGAGACAATAACTAGTAGTTTCTAGGAACAAGAACTTCAAAAAACCGAACAAGATATATTTGTTATTGAAAAAGTTATCAGGAAAAAAGGCAATAAAATTTCAGTTAAATGGCGTGGGTATAGCGATACATTTAACAGCTGGATGCCAACTAAATCTATATCCTCAATGTTGTTGAGGAGATAATATTGTTATAAATTTGCTCGTACTTTATCAGTACATATTTACATCTGACCGGCCTATACAACGACGCTAAATGTACTTTTCTTTCATTATTAACTGGCATGAAATTAAATATTTTAACAAAAATAAAATCGTATTTTATGCTTCTTTGCTGGCCAGTTATTCATACATTAAGAAAAGGTTTTATAAGTTGCCAAAATATTTGTTGCTTGGCAACAGTAAAATTAAATTTTATTAATTTTTTGGCGATATGATACTTAACATTATATCGTCCAGTTGTCGGTCTACTGTATTTGTTTATCAGCAACATATACATCGTCTTGCTCATCGTCATTGTTGTACACAATTTCATACTCTGTATAACCAACAGACTTTTCCGCGATTACGTCAGAGATGAAATCTCCTGTTGTAAAATTATCTTCCGCGTATATATCAGCACGTCGTTTCGTTATGTCCATATTATAATATATTTTTATATAATGTATAATAATAAGATGACTACAGAGATGAAATCTCCTGAGATGACCTATCATCAGAAAGTTGATATATTAAATTACAATGAATTAGCCGAGGCAGTGCGAAAATGTATGTCGGGATATAGTCCTTATTCTGGTAACATTATTGTAATGCAAGGTGATTCTGATAAAATTTTCCTAACAGCGTCAGAAAAAAAATAAACTTAATGATAGTGCATTTAAACACTAAAATTTGATAAAGATGATATTTTGATGTTTGCTCATAATTGTCTAACCAAAACTGAATTAAGAAACATAATTAATCATCATATTTGAAAATAAATCTGTCAAAGGTTAACATTGACGTTGCTGATTAAGTTTTGCCATCAGCTACATCTTTCACTGATTTGCTCTCAATTTTAAGGTGCTTTGCAGCAGCTGTTATTGATTTAAAATTTATTTCTTCTCCAGTTTTTAAATTTGTTGAGATAATTGGTTTTGGTTCTATAAAATTGCAACCGTCAGAATCAGCTCCTCCTTTAATGTTTTCTTTTGATGTAACTAAATCTAAATTTTCAATTCTATTATCTGTTTTAATTTTGTTGATGTGATCGAAAATCAGATTATTTGGAACATCACCGTTAAAAGTTTCATAAAACAAACCGTCACTGTAATAATGAACAAAATCTGCGTTAATGCCAAGAACTTTCATACATAAATATCCATTTTTCTCTAAATTTCCTAACACTTTTATTTGTTTGTTTATTTTGTATTATCCCGCGATCACTAGCCGCATATGAATCAAATACGTGATGGGGTTCAAATTCAACTTGCAATGCTAAATTTTCAATATTGTCATCCTTAATTGAATTGTGTACTCTATAAACTCTTTGTCCGTCAGTTATATTACTGCAGAACAAAGTACGAATAAAATCTTTTCTAAGCATCTTAATTGTATCTGTATCTTTTCCTTTAACACTTATCATCATCCCAGCTAGTGTTGATTTACCAAACGGTCTTTCATATCTCACGTGAATAACTGAACCAAGTGTATTTCCGGCGTAATGATCATAAATAGGATGTACGTGATATTCTTCTTGTTCTTCTGCTGTCAATCTCATGTAACACAAATTTTCAGTCATTATATTATATAGGATTTTCATATCTCTAAATAAAAAATATATAAAAATAAATTAAATATAAAATATTATATAAATATAATGCTAAAATTACGAGATATTGCTAAGAAGAGCCTTATAAAAGCAGAAAAAATTTCTATTGCATTTTCTGGTTATGATAACAGTTATAAATTTGATAATCAAGCTAATATTGCAGTATCGTTTTATTTTATCAAAGTTACACGCGCTTAAAAAGATATAATTGATATAAATTTTGAAAATACAAATTCACCAACGAGATTGCAGAACCATATTTAACGGCTAAATCAAGAAAAATATTAACTAGAACAAATATTTCCTTAGTCGCTGATGAAATACATCAGGAAATAAATAAACAATTGGATGAATTTACTGCATCAGGATCAGGTTGGAAATTTGAATTGATAAAAGAAGGTTTATTTCACACAATGAAATATAATTTACTTCGCAATAGTTCCTATGTTGATCTTCCTAAAAAAAATTAAAAACAAATAATGCTGTATAAATATCAAAAACAATGATAACGAATGTTATCGTTGGGCAATTTTGTCTGCGAAACATCCTCAAAGTTGTAAATGTAATCGAGTTGAAAAACATTTGCCGTACAAAGATGATCTAAATGTTAATGGGATAACTTTTCCTGTAGCAGAGAATCAGATACCAAAGTTTGAAAAACAAAATTATATTTCAGCAAATGTTTTCAGGCTAGATGAAAAAGACATGTTTACCCGTGATATATTTCAGCGACTGCTACACAAAATACAATAAATTTATTATTTTATAAAGGACATTACAGCTGGATAAAAAACTTTAACGGCCTAGTTGGCAGACAATATTATAAAAATTAAAATAAGAAATATTTATGTTACAGTTGTTTATAAGGTTTTTCTACAGAAGAAAAACTGAAAGAGCATCTCAAATACTGTGTTAACGTTCAAAGAATAACCATAAAGAGATAAAGAAAAGTATTAAAATTTAAGAATTAAAATCATAAGCTAATCATCCCGTTTGTCATTTATGCTGATTTCGAGTGTCTACTTGTTCCTGTGGCCGGCGCAGAAAATAATCAAATAAATCAAGCACAAGAAAAATACAGCAACATGTTCCTTGCGGAGCAGGTTATAAGGTAGTTTGTTGCGCTAACGATCATTTTGTATGTCCAGTAAAGTTATACTGATGTAGCAATGGCGAGTCTGAAAGTCCGGCCGTGTGGTTACTAAAAAATCTCATGGACGATGTTAATAAGGTTTTCAACAGATTATCCAAAACAGCTTCAATGAAAATAACACCCAAACAACAACTTGATTTTTTCCGAGGCAGTTAATTGTCATATCTGTGAGAAGTTGTTGCCTGAACGAAGTTCAGGCGATAAGATGCGCGATCACTGTCATCTGACCGGGAAATATCGTGGGGCAGCTCATAACGATTCCAATTTAAAATTTCATGCGCCAGATTTTATTCCTGTCGTCTTACATAACTTTCTTGGCTATGACAGTCATATTATCGTGGAGGCTTTTGGCGATGAAGAAATTAAATCTAAACTAAAATTAAATAATACAATAAAATGTATCCCAAACAATTTTGAAAAGTATATGTCAGTTACGCTCGGCAAATTAAGTTTCATTGACAGTCTGCAATTTATAGCAGCACCATTGGATGAGCTTCTTAAAGGTTGTAACAGTTTCAATAATCTAAAAAATTGCTTTGGTGAAAACTACATCTCTCTGACAAACAAAGGAGTCTTTCCGTATGAGAATTTCGACGACTGGAGCAGATTTGATAAAACTTCTCTTCCTGATAAAGATACATTATACTCGCAGCTAAATAATGAAAATATTACAGATGACGAGTACAAGTATGCACAAGATATTTGGAATAAATTTAGTTGTAAAACATTTGGTGAGTATCATGGTTTATATTTGAAAACAGATGTATTATTGCTAGCAGTTTTTTCGAGAGTTTTCGTAAAGTTAGTCAGAAAAATTATGGACTAGACCTTTGGTGGCATTATTCTGCGCCAGGATTGTTGTGGGATGCTCTGCTAAAGAGAAGTAAGATAGAAATGGATCTCCTGACAGATGTTGATATGTTTCATTTTATTGAAAAAGGTATCAGAGGCGGAATTAGCATTATAACTAAAAGATATGCGGTAGCTAATAATAAATATCTGAAAAATTATGATACAAGTTACCATCAAATTATATTATCTATCTGGACAATGTTAATTTTCATGGTTATGCAATGTCAAAGCCGATGCCCTGCAGTGGATTTCATTGGATAACTCCAGATCAATTTCTTAAAGAAACTGAGAAAAATCTACCAAAAGATATGTTATTTTGTTGAAGTGGATCTCGATTATCCTAGTTCGTTACATGATCTACACAGCGACTATCTGTTTTGTGCAGAGTCTATGATGATCGATTACATTTTATTATCACCTGGACAACTGGCAATGACAACAGCAAAAAGTTCAATTGTTAATAAGGTAGTTCCAAATTTGTTAAATAAAAGAGATTACCTGATGCATTACAAAAATTTGAAATAAGCAGTAGATGCTGGACTAATTCTGAAGAAAGATCATCGCGTGTTAAAATTTAATCGGTCGAGGTGGATGGCGGATTATATTGAATTAAATACCAAACGTCGTGCTGTTGCTAAGACCGACTTTGAGAAAAAACATTTTCAAGTTAATGAACAATTCCGTATTTGGTAAGACTATATTAGATATCAGAAAGCGAGTCAATATTGAAATTGTAAACGACATAAATCGCAGAAATAAATTAGTTAACGACGACGGTTTTGTCGGTATGAAAATATTTTATGAAAATCTTGTTGCAATACAGCGAGGAAAGACAAATTTAAAATTAGATAAACCAATTTACGTTGGTGCAGCTGTACTTGATATATCAAAGTGGCTGATGTACGATTTTCACTATAATTTTAGCAAAAACCAGTGGAGAGATTCGGAGTTGCTATTTACTGATACAGATTTGTTAGTTTATAATATAAAATGTGAGGATGTCTTTCAAGATATTTATAAAAAGAGTGACCTATTTGATTTATCTAGTAAGTAGTGGATTTCATGATGATGCAAATAAAAACGTTATTGGCAAGATGAAGATGAATTTATGTTTGTGCCAGTTAGGGAATTTGTTGGACTAAGAGAAAATTGTACGCCGTAATTTTAGATGACAATAAACTGACAAAAAAAGCTAAAGGTATTCCTCGTGGGTATGTAAAAAATGTATGAAATTTGATGTTTTAAAGCAGCGCTAAACAGCTGCATTAATTTTATTAAAATAAATGTTATTAGAGCAAATCATCACAAACTTGAAACGGACCCAATTATAAAACGGGGACTAAGTAATTTTGACGATAAGAGATACTACGAGGACGGAATTAATATACTAGCTATTGGACACCACGCCTGTACTGGTGACATATGTAATTCATTTTGTCTAATATTAAAAATAATGTTCGAAAATTTAACATTAGCCGATGGAGTTAGTGTCAAAAAAAAAATATTGATGGTCAATGGCCAGCAATTATCAGTTTATATTAATGATGAAATTTCAGGTATTTGTTTTGGTAAGTTTGATAGAATTAAACTCTGGCTTATCACGTCAGATAGCAGCAAATATTTTGATTATCTTGAAAAGTTACGAGATGAGCTTATATTGAAATACGATAACCTTTACGATCCGATCATTCAAGAAAAATTGACAAAAATTAATATCGACCTAGACCGGTCAAAGGTTTTTGCAAAAGGTGGAAAGTATCTTCTCAATAAGATGGAAATGAAAGAGTTATTTGATTGTCATGAAAAGTAAGCGGACAAATTAAATTTTATTTGCATAAATACGATAACAAATCATTCCTGATAGCTTCTGTTGAGACATTAATAATCGGATAAGTTCTTGAAAAAAAAAATTGTAAAATGAGATAACAGTCTCAGTTAGAATAATCAAGAAGTTATATATTTTGCATTTTGAAGGGAGATAACTCCGTCAAGCAAATCTCTCAATGATAGCGTAATTAAGCAGTTGTCTCCCTTGTTATTGCGTAAAATATCACAGACCGCCAATTTTTTGTCTCTTAAATAGTATGTCTCTCTCTTCGTCGTTAAATAATCATAAATATATCGTCCAGTAATTGTGTGAATAAATACAACAGCATACACGTACATGCTGCCTTACTTGTAATCACACAGCAATAACATGTGTTTAGAAAATTAAAATAACCATGCTGTCGATTCGCCTGCAGTGATATACAGCTCGTCCAGACTGCAGAAATCGATCCATCGTATTGATCCTCGCACGATTGTTACATGTCATTTCATCTCCTGTACACATAGTTCTGGCAGTGATGTATTTTAACCAGGCAGAAATGTATAAAATCGTAGGTATCATGATTTATTTTATAATAATATTTTTTTAAGAATCAGAATATTCTGAGAAATGTATAATAAACACTTGTAAGAATTTCCCGTTAGGTAACTTCATAATAATTTCTCAAACGTATATTTGTAAGAAGGAGCAGTAGCTCAGTGTGATAATGTCGAATTCTCGTACGGAAGGACTTGAGTTCTAATCCGACGACCCGGTATTACATTTCTCGTGACAAAGAAACTATCTAATTAATTTTCTTCTAACTGTTTTCTTAAATCATCCACCTGTTATGCTCACTTGCGGAAAATCTCCATCTCATCAATTATGCGTGGTTTTGGATAAATATTATTGTTTTATATATTTGGACTTTCCACTGAGAATCGTTCATTCTGAGAATAACAATAATCGTTCATTCTGAGAATCATTCATTCTGAGAATCGCTCATTCTGAGAATCATTAATTGTGAGAATCGCTCATTCTGAGAATAACAATAATCACTCATTCTAATTATCATTCATTCTGAGAATAACAATAATTCTGAGAATCGCTCATTCTGAAAATCATTAATTCTGAGAATTTCTGATTCTGAGAATCATTAATTCTGAAAATAGCTGGTTCTGAGAATCATTAATTCTGAGAATCGCTGATTCTGAGAATAACAATAATCACTCATTTTGAGAATCACTCATTTTGAGAATAACAATAATCGTTCATTCTGAGAATAACAGTAATAGTTCATTCTGAGAATTACAATAATCACTAATTCTGAGAATAACAATGATAGTTCATTCTGTAAATAAAAATAATCGTTCATTCTGAGAATAACAATAATCACTCATTCTGAGAAAAACAATCGTTCATTCTGAGAATAACAATAATCACTCATTCTGAGAATCATTAATTCTGAGGCCTCTATCTTTTTGACGCCCACACATAGAATCGCAAGGGAATTAAAAGAACGCGGAGGGTCCTGTGGAATGGTAACCGATCATTATCACTGCTCTTTACTTTTTGATTATTTTTATTTCATATAGTAGTAGTTGGAAATGACTTGTTTTTATCTCAGAGACCCCACAACAAAACATATTTCATCACCTGTGAACAAACTGCATATTTTGTCACCTTGAGCTACAGGCTGGTGAAAAAAAAATGTCAGCGTAGAAGCGTTTTGGAGGGGGAGGGAGTCTCTGAGATAAAAAAACATCATTTTCCTCTACTACTTCAGCTATCAAAACACATGCCTGTGAATGTGCAATAGTTTGTTTGTTAGTGGAATTGAAATCAACACCAGATATTTGATGGCTTAATGTCTGTATTTTGCCTTCAGCTAAAACGCAACACTGAAAAAATAATTGGCTACACCTAGGGAGCATCTCAAACGCAACAGTCACTCAAAATATACATCGAAAAAGTCAAACAGCAAAGTGTAACAAGATAACCGGTTTGGATGTCGGATTTATAATAGAACACTTTTAATGGTAATACAAATACAATGTTTATTGATGAATGACTTGAATGAAAAAAGACTTATGACTAATATGTGCGTGTATAAGATCCAAATATTGGACAAATGATCACAATCCGCACGAACCTAAAGTAATGCAACATAAATGTGAACACAAGTAAATGACCTTACACAGTAAAAGGACAAAGGTTAATGATTGACAGTAATTTCATACGACGAAAAGAATGATGCGTTTTACTCAATAGGAAAAAAATGACGTACTTTAACTCATATAGTAAAATATATTCACTCAAATAGTGAAAACTGAGGTACTGTACTCAAATAGTAAAATGAGGAAAACAATGGGACAGATATCATACAAACTATCTTTACAGTTCCAAAACACTGAGTATAAAAAAACCCCCAAAATTAGCCCACGGCTAAAAGATTACATGTACGGAGTTACACAAAGCACTCCGTCACCAGAATACTTGGCTACCAGTCGCACTGGTCAATCAAGCAGTCAGCATTACAGGTAGTCACCGACCACGATACAATTCCTTAGTCAATCCTTGGAGTTCAAGAACTTCCAGTATCTGATACAAAACCTTCTTCACGAGATCTATAATCCTTTTGAATAAATTGTGCTGTTTGGCGCTGAATCATTTTGATAGAATGTATATCTTTAGTACAGTAAGGATTTATCATTGGCAATAATTAATGTGTGTCATTTGCATACAGATGCAGAATATGCCTAAATATGTGTGCTTTATATCATTACTACATAACTCCATAACTTTACACATAGACAATACAATCATTTATAATTATTTTATATCTAGTTTTACACATTGTTTTTATCAACATTCAATATTTCTACTATTGTTAGTTGAAACCGTCGCTGCACATCTTTGCATGTCCTTGAACCTACCTGCCCTGTCCTGGCAATCCTTCAACAATCTTTGCGGTTTTGTATTGCATGACCCTTTAAACAGTTACTCTCCAGTATGTCTCCTCATGTGTACCTTCAGATATCCTAGGTAACAAAACCTTTTATGACATTCTTCACATTCAAAATGTTTTTCTCTGTCATGCGTCTCCATGTGATTCTTCAGATTTCCACTGTGACTAAACACTGCACTACAAACGTCACAGTTAAATGTTTTCCCCAGTATGTATCCCGATGTGATTTGTTAAGGTTTTGGTCTGACCAAATTTATATCACGTAACTCACATTTAAATGCATTTTCTCCAGTATGTATCCTCATTTGTTTCGTCAGAGTACCACTCTAAATCTTCATCACATACTTCACACTTGAATGGCTTTTCTCCAGTATGTATCCTTATGTAGATCTTCAGACTTTTACTGCTACTAAACCTTGTGCTGAAAAATGGCGTTAAACCCAACAACAACTACAACAACAACTAAACCTTTTATCGCATACTTCACACTTAAATGGTTTTTCTCCGGTATGAATCTTCATGTGCATCTCCAGACTTGCACTGCAACCAAATCTTCCATTGCATAATTCACATTTAAATGTTATTTCACCAGTATGTGTCCTCATGTGCTTTTTAAGACCTCCAGCAGCAGGAAGAGTGAACAGACCAATTTTTAGGAGGGTCCGTTCGCGAAAATAAAGCTTCATACGAAGAACGAAAATATAAGGTCAATAACGCAATTCTCTAATTGGGTTAGTCTTTTTGTTACTTTATTTATGATGTTTGTGTTTTCAAATTTTTATTCGTGTTAGTTTACCCACCCGCCCACTCATTGTTGGTCGTCACCTTCCCTGCTGCTGTCTCTTAACCGAAAATGTTATCAAGACCTATTGGATATCGCGACCGAGGATCATGTAAATTAATCCTGATAAATCCGTGCGGAGTTGCTTGTGCTTTTGATAATAGATTTTAAATTCAATTATGTCCATGTACCCTGAACACTATGTAAAATAAATATTTTGCAAAGTATAATTATCGACTTCATTAAACACAACTAAAATATTGCAGTTATCTCTATCATTTTTGGTATTTGTTTATACCGCTTAGTAACATAAATCTCGTCAGTATTTTTATGTCTGCCTCTGGAAAATATTCTGGGAGGATTTGATTGTTTTTCCAGCATCACATCATCATATACTACGAGATTATTAATAAGTCCATCCAAGTTTTCAACAGGTGGGGCTTCATTAATATCGGTGACAAATTTAATAATTTCATTGCCCTCTGCATTAATTAATTTTGCGTTTTCATTATCCTCTTTAATTACTTCATGACCTCTATGATCATCTACAGATGGTGCCACTAAATACATCGTATTCCACTTGAGCCATTTCATTATTAGATTAAGCAACGATTGCATCTTCCCAGACCCAAATGGCCCAATTATGATTGCTCTGATAGAATTTGGTAGCGATGGATGATGCTTTACTGGTTCTTGTTTTCGTGTTGCTGACAAATCTCTGATATCCATGTTGTATAAATATAATAAATAATTTGGATTTATATTGTGTTCGATGCAGAGCACCCATCCCCACCAGCGAATTAACAACAAGAATAACAAAAACAAAAAGGTTACACTTACATGCAAGTGTGTTTAATATGGTACAAAAATACAAATTTATCTCTCTTGACAAGTCAAGGACAACAAGAAGGGATATTACTGCTTCATTGGGAAAATTAACAGGAGCTCCAATGGGCTAAGTATCCAAGAGAAAAGCATCTTCAAGGATATAATTATTGTGGTCCTGGAACCCGACTTGGAATCAGACTTGACGAACGAGACCAACCAAGACCTGGAGAGTATCCAATAAATGCAATTGATCAAGCACGCCATGTTCATGAAGAAGCGTATAAAAATAAAGATTCAAAGCAAACGACATATTGCAGATGTGAAGTTGATTCACTTGCTAAATTCCTTATAAAATAAATATCTCAGAGAAACACTTGCTGCCTTCCTAGTAAAATATGCGATGAAAGGTAAACTAGTACTAGGGGTTGGTAATTAATCAACCGATTATTATTACAATAATGGAATCGATTTATTATAGCCCAAGAGGATATTGGAGTAGTAGAGCAGCAA
Organism: Megalonaias nervosa; assembly: GCA_016617855.1. Classification (NCBI taxonomy): domain Eukaryota; kingdom Metazoa; phylum Mollusca; class Bivalvia; order Unionida; family Unionidae; genus Megalonaias; species Megalonaias nervosa. Next base: position 18,046 of record JAECUM010040482.1, on the reverse strand, counting down.
TTAGTAAACTTGTTGATACAGCAGATGTCACACGTTCTGTTGCTGCAAATTGGTTAGCACAACTGGCAATATGGGAAATTTATCTACCACCACCTAAACAAATTCAGTACGCCCTTTTTGATGTCAGCTCTTCCAATGAAGTTCATGAAGCAGATATTTTGTTTTTACCACGTGATACTATTAAAATTGGTAGACGTCAATCGCGCACATACAAATGCGCGTTAATTGTCATTGACGTTGCAAGTAGATATAAGAAAGCAGAACAACTATCAACTAAAACAGCAACTGGAGTTGCATCTGCCTTCGAACGAAGTGATCAACGTGGCGGATTACGATGGCCACAACTATTGCAGGTTGATCCTGGCAAAGATTTCCTGGTGAAGTATCATCTCTGATGAACAAACTTAACATTAAAATCAGACGAGGACGGACATACCGCAATTCATCACGATCAGGCAACTGTTGAACAATTTAATCGAACACTTGCTGAACAGTTATTTTGATATCAATATGCGAGGGAAGTATCCCTGAACAAATTTCAGGCAGATATGAGATCTCGTGAATGGGTTGCAAGACTACCAAGTCTGATAGCTGCGTTAAATAATGAAATTTCTCGTGCAACTGCCATGAAGCCTACCAATGCAGTCACAAAGAAATATATACCAATACAACGACATGACTCCTTCTCAGAACAACCAGTGCTAGGTGATGTAACTGTAAGATATTTATATGAACCTGGTAAACTTGAAGGGGGTAAAAAAAGAGCAAGTGGTCCTATTTGGAGTGTGACCACACATAAAATTTCCGACGTGGTAAGATCCACGGGCAGACCAGCAATTTTTTGATTACATTGAACTACTCCTCAGCGTGGATTTGTACGCGTGCAATTACAAGTAATTATTGATGTTACTCAATTACTACCGCATTCACTTTTGTAAACTGGCTCCTCGACGTCGATTATATTCAAGTCAGGTTAGCGTAACATTTTTGCGTGTGACCAAGACTACTATTAATTCTATCTCCGGTAAACTGTCTTGGATTATTACTTGAATACTGCCACAACATTACCATGTTACAGCTCGCACAATGATTATTATATCGTTGTTTCAGCGTCGTGATAAATTCAGCATGGAGATCGAAGTCGCGCTTATTCTTTTTTCTTACGTTGTTTATAACCAGATAATTTTTTTCTTACTACATCATCTCCATTGCTAGCAGTTTGATTATTTTCTGTGAAGTCTATGATAACCCTCCGCACTTGAGATATTCTTCTGACTCGAGATACCGCTAGATAAACTAAATTTGTCCGTTCAATACGATCATCAACAATCCAAATATTTTTACCAGAAATAGTTAATCCTTGTGACGAATGAAACGTTATAGCGTATCCTAGAGTCCATGGAGTTTTATCAATCGTTAACGCGCTCTCAGCAACATCAACAAGAACTAAAACAATATCATTTAATACAAGTTTTTGTTTATCACCGTATCCTGGAATTTCACCATCGATATTCTGTCGTCGAGTATCTGCTGGGCGATAACACAATGGTACAGGTAGATTTGATAATGTTCTGTATGTAACAGAAATAATTGTTGTTGAAGTGTGTCACGAACTATCCTTCTGCTGCCAACCATCAAATCAGCAGGCCTCTATAAATTCCAAAATTCACTCATAGGGGTTTCTGGAATTATTTCACGCATTATTTTACACTGTATTTTATCTGGCTGCAGTCTGATTAATTTTTTTATACTCTCTTAATTCTGGATCAATAGCTCTATGATCATCAGTTATATCCTCATAATAATCTACGAACTTTTTCAGCCATTCATGTGGAGATGATCCAACAAAAGGATGCGGTTGACCATGATCACCACACATAATAACAGCTGTGTCAACAACCAGCTGTGTCAACAACCAATCAAGAAATATTTTTAATGTTTTCAGCGACACTGTGCATATTAAATCCCAAATAATAATCTTAGGGATATATGTCACAACCATTCGCTCAGGAGTCCATGTATCTCCCTTACATCGGAAGAAACTATGATAAGTTTGAGATTTTACCCCACGTTCTTTCATTTCTCTGGCGTGTCTGTATGTGGGTGTCAAAACAACCATTTCTGAACAACTGTTCAGGAATAATTCAATTGCACGCGTTGTTTTACCAGAACCTCTCCGTCCATTGAGAGAAACTGTTTTATGTGTGGCCACAGGATCATATACAGATCGTGCTCATGAAGGGTTTGACATCTGTTTATTTCTGTAATACGTTTCCTTGATTTCAATGTCGGCGGATTCAGAATAGCTAAGTATCTTTTCTCGTTTTATTCTCCATTCACCCCATGATGCATCAGCGCCGATATGTAATTCTTCTAGCAATCCTGTATTTTTTATTGATATAAAATGAATCTGTGGCGACTATAACCGCAGTATCAGGAAATGTGTTGATCATCGATCATAAATTTATCGAAACATATGCTAAAATCGAAGAATTGAAGTTGCCAGCCTTGATAGGACCTAACAGGCTCATGCTGACTTATCGTCAAGCAACATCAGTAGCTAAACAGGCCGCTGCACGTAACGGAATTGTTCTCAATTTCCCGGCGTCACAGCTGTCCAGGCAAGGATGATTTATTTTTCCACTGTTAGTAGGACTCACTGGATCGTTACTTCCATGATTGTTTGCCATCCAAATTCATGGAACATCGACCTCGAGAACTATTAGTATACAGCGTCGGAAATATCAGAGGTGAACAATTTACACCCGAAGAGAGCTGTGTAATTAACCTGAAATTTTTTATGATGGACATTGCATTTATTTGGTTGCTGTGGTGAATGATCCACGTTAGAGCGACGTCGAGTATTTCGATTCGTTTGGTTTACCTCCACCAGATGGGGTTGTGCATTACATCCAACAAACGAATAAATGAGCTATCTACATCTCGTTGCAGCTTCTGGACGTCAACGATAGCACGTGTGGATGGTACTGCATCGACTACATCCAACGCAGGAATAAAGTTAAATCAACAAACGAAGTGATTTAACAACTTTCGAAACAGCGTGGTTTCCAATATAGTGCAATCTATATCATATAACAGCCAACGTGAACTCGTGATGCCTTAAGTGTAAAACCAGAACAGAGAATCGACCCCAACTAGGTGGTCGCGAAGAATAATTGCCTCATGATCAAATCCATGTGTGCAGTATGTAGTTTAAAAAATCACATATCGTCACAGGTAACGTAACTCAGCAACGGAGACAACTAAAATATAGGCAGCAGAGCTGTATGCAATGGCAAAGCTGACTTAGTATCATTGCTCTGTGTAAAAAATGCACCATTGCAGGTAATGTTACCTCGACAAGAGTTGCGAAGACCTTCGCATGGAAAGATATATGTGCGTGGGAGGCTGTAAATGCTGTGATGAACGACCAATTCTAGGTGGCGCCGTGCACGTCTGTGCGTTGAGCGGATGGACGTTGCCAGGAGATACATACACAGGGCCGTGGAACCCCTTAGAACAATAAGTGGATGAAAACGATCAGCCGTTGCCTGGTCAGGAACCCTATATCGACGTAGATGCCACCGTGATGCAACACGACAAGCTTAACAGAGATCAACCCGATGACAAAGCTGGATGTGATCGAGTTATACCGAGGCACGTAAAAAAACTCAAGGTTAGAAAGTTCAGGGAGCGTGTTGACCGAGCTCTTGTGCGGAGCATCATAGGAGCCAAACATAAGTTACGCAAAGGAGTACCGGGTAAAATGAAAAAGTCTACAGCAGATCTTTCGGAACTGAAAGTTCTCGCAGAAGAACTGCGTAAATCAGCTTTCAAGCATTTTCCACGATGCATTGTCATCGCGTTCGCGGCAGACGATATATGGTCGGCAGATCACGTCGACATGAGATTGCAATGCTTACAACGATCATTTCAAATATCTCATTATGGTCATCAATGTGTTCAGGAAATACGCATGGGTAGGTCCTATTGAAATAAAAAAGGAAATTCTATCGTTGATAGCATTCTCGGTGGACGAAAGCCCAATAAACTATGGGCAGATCACTGTAGCGAATCTTATAACAAAACCGTCACAGTCTGGCTTAAACGAAACAACATTGACCTGTAAAGTTCACACAATCCAGTCAAAGCATTTCTCGTAGAGAGATTTAACAGAACTCTCAAATATCGCATATGGAAAAGATTCACCAGCAATAACACCAATCGATACTTAGATTTTCTGCCAGAAATCGTTGACTATTATAATCACGTGCGAAACAGTAGCATTAAGATGGCGCCCATGGAAGCAACCTCAGTGGACTAAAAACAACAGGTCACGTACGCCTTAAGTTTTTGATCCAAATTCGATGTATGTGACCACGTAAGAATCAGCAGATAAAAGCTGTATTTGAATATGAATACACAACTAACTGGACCGACGAAGTCTTCGTCGTTGATACCATAATAAAACATTTGAGTCACATACATGCTCAAAGATTCCTTGGGGGAAATCCTATCCAAGGTTCTTTTTAGAAACAGGAATTACAAAAACCAAAACAAACCCTGTACAATCGAAAAAGTCATCTCCACCAAAGGAAAAAATCACTCGTCAAATGGTTTGGTTATCCTGAACAATACTTCTCGTGGATTCCAACAGCATCTTTGATGGCATTGTCTCGTGAGTCAACGATGAAAGCTTCCTGAGGTGAAAGTGCCTCAAAAACTATTTTATCATATGCCGCGCCTATGCTCTTTCCAGACACAGTTTAACATTTAATCTGCTTGCTCGCGAAGACCCATCATCTCAAATATATGCTTAAACATATGCTCAAATTTTATAAATTTCAAATGTCCCACCAACTAAACTCAAGTCAGTCTACTCAGCAACTGATACAACTGATCTAGATGTGGCATGGTGAAATTAAAATGCTTCAGCTTATTCTTGATCTAATACTGCGCTTTGTAACGTTGCACCGGACGCTGATGACTATGACTGCACCTCACCCACTCTTTGTTCTCGTACTCGTCATCGCTCTTCACACAATAAATCATCTCAGGAACATAACTCAAACCCTTTTTCTCATATGCTATAACCTCCTTCGCACGCTTAAATCCCTCCTTGGACTCATCTTCACTTAATTGCACTACTGGAATACTACTGCAAACATCATCACTGTAGCGCCAACTATCGCTCCTCCAAGGCCATCATGGAAGATCCATCTTCGCTATACCAAGAGCATATCTACAATAGGGCTAACATAGTGAACCAGTAACCCCATCGATCACAAATGTGAGCCAGAGCCCTCAACCCCGTGGTAGCATAGACCCATGGGTAATTCACTCGTCTAGTTCACGTTAGGTGAGACGGAACCACCATTTCCAAAAACTAATGAGATTCAGAATTATTAAGTAGCTTTAACAGATTTTCAGCAATATCGTTACGATCGACAGTGTGGCAGTTTATAGTGATGTCTGCCACTGAGGCATCATACCGTAGACACGTAGCATTATACATTATTCTGACACCAGGACAACCAGTCCTAACACTAACCTCTAAATGATCAACTCCTATTGGGGCAGGTGCAAGTACCATTTTTATCAGTCGTGGTATGACCCAACTGGGGTTCAAAACTCGCGAACTCCCGCATCCTAGGTGAACGCTATAACCACTGGGCCACAGGAGCGGTCGTACATTTTGTAAACATTATTTATCTAAATGAATGGATGACCGTTCTTTCCTGATACAAATTCAATTGCGACCAAAAGCATCACGTGATACAATGTTTAGAAAACGAGGTATGGTTGTGAAGATATCACTCCAGGTTCTCTCTCTCTCAATAAGGATTTGAGAGAGAGAGAGAGAGAGAGAGAGACAGAGACAGAGACAGACAGACAGACAGACAGACAGAACCTGGAGTGATTTCTCCAACCACCCTGAGGCGACTTCTGCAACTACGTTGGGGCGAATTCTGAATGGGGCAATTTGCAATTTCACCAAGGCAAGTTCTCCATGGGACAAGTTTTCCATCTACCTTCTCTCAGGTTTTACTTCACACTACTAAGCCTAACAAAACCAAAGTCTGACGAAGCCACGCAAGGCTTGACAATGTCAGACAATTCCTTGCAGAGTCATGTAAATTCAATAAAGACAAGAATATTTATAGAGTAAATGATATTAATGAAAAAAAAACTCAGACAAAATTAATTTAAAATGTTCACTGTTATTTGAAATTGTGTTAATTGGATAAACATGAAAATAAATTGATATATCTTTTTGTATTTCTCATTGTTACCAAACATATCTTGGCAACCATTGTACTTGAATGCTTTTTGTACAGTATAACTCATAATGTTCAGTTTTAAAGGTTGAGTCTGATTATACATTTTATCACACACTTGACACTTGATTGGTTTCACTCCAGTATGAATCCTCATGCGCAGTTTTAATTGTCCACTCTGCTTAAACATTTTATCACACACTTCACACTTCACACATTTTGCTTAGATGGATTTTCGTCATTATGAATCCTAATGTGCAGTTTTACACGTCTACACCGACTGAACATAATATCGCAAACTTCACAATTGTTTTTTCTCCATTATGCATTCTTATGTGACGTTTATAAATTCCACTCAGGTTATACATTTTCTCACACATTTCACACTGATATGGTTTTTCGTCTGTATGTATCCTCATGTGCACTTTTAAAGTTCCACAATCTCTAAACTTTCTATCGCACACGTCAAAGTTAAATGGTCTTTCTCCAGTATGAATCCTGATTTGTATTGCAATATGTCCACTTTGTTTAAATATTGTATCACATATTCCACGCTTTTATGGTTATTCCCCAGTATGTATATATGTGTCCTCATGTCAACCTTTAAATTTCCATTGTGACTAATCTTTCGATCACATACTTTATGCTGAAGTGGTTTTTCTCCAGTATGTTTTCTCATCTGCAGTTTCAAATATCAACTCCTATTAAACATTTTATCACACACTAAACACGTCAATGATCGTTCTCCAGTATGTATCCTCATTTCAAGTTTCAAATCTCCATTATGATTAAACTTATATGAAACACTTCACACTTATATGGTTTTTCTCTATGATATTTCTTCACGTGCCATTTTAATCATCCTCTCTCATTAAATATTTTATGGTATACTTGACAAATAAATGTTTTTCTCCAGTATCTAGCACTCTGTGCTTTTCTAGTCTTCCACGTAGATCAATACCCCATGTGCTCATTCAACTTTTAGCCTACTGTCACTAATATGACTGGTCTGTTTATAGTAGTCCACCAAGTTCGTCCTCAATTCTGGAATAATCCATTTTCGTTAATGGAGCACAGACCATAATCGCACTGTCCCATTTGTTAACATAGCGTGTAACTTCTTTAATTATCATTCCACTTACGTCAATCCTGCAAATAGATTCTATGACTACAAGCGCGTTTGTATTTCATTATCAACACAGTTCTCTTGGTGATCTCATTTTGCAGTTGTTCCGCTTCCGTTTTTTTTTTCACCTCGATAACACTGAGGGTATGTCATAGTTCTGCTATTATTATTCATGAGTAATATCATAACGCGCTTTTAACCAATTACTTTCTTTTTCCTGGCACAACTGCTTCACAATCATTCAAAACCATCAATGTCAGGTATTTAAATCTCCTGCAATTGTGTTTTCTGGGGGCACAGTTCCAGATATTTTCAGGACCATACCGATTACATATCAGCATGATATCCAAAAATACAATCTTTTCTTCGCCCAGGAGCTATTCCCCAAACATGTGCGTCCTTGTTGAATTCAAGTTGAGAGTTTTCTTTCTCAGCTGAGTCAATGTTGTTAGGACATAATTATTGTGAAAAGAAAGTGTGCGGATTCAGTGATGAATATTAATTCATCCTTTTAGAAACATTCCCTGAGTGATTTCGCGCCTAGTGGTGCAGTGTACGATCGGGTATTTTCAAACCCTTATGCGATTACTTCAAAGCTGACGTCAAGTTGCTAGTGGTACATCGCTGTTCTTCCAACTGTCTGTTTCTATTTGAACCTTTGAAAGTTTTACCAGAGCACATACGATGATCTGTTAACACCATAAGGAACAGATATTCATTGATAAGTGCAACAAATTCACTATCAATGTTGCCATCATTTGTTGGATCAAAATTGCTTCGAAAATTCCTCAACCTCATAATAATCCGTTACTTATACATGATTTAAATCTGATATTTAACATAAACGCCAAAGACGGTTAAGTAACTTTCAGGATAAATGCTGATTTTTTCGAACTGAATTTCATCTCCGGTAATAATGTTGACACCGGATACGGATGAAATTGATTAATTTCATATTTGCTGGAGACGTATTCGCACTACTAGTATATGTTTTGAGAATGCAGCTGATTATGTATCAACATTCCCATCCATATATGGTTATTATAAATAAGTATGTTCCAGACTCACGCACCTTTAAGCTGTGCTGTTGAAGTCTACCAAAACCAGTGTCAAGAGAATCTGAAATAAGTATGCCATTTGCTAAGGCTACCACGTTAGCCTGTTCGTGATATTTATAATAATACTCCTTTAATAAATCTCCATGAAGATATTATTCGTGTTAATGCGAGCATGCCTGTGATTTGTTCATCCATATATTCTTTTGTTATGGGATCAGCCTACTTTTTGATGTACCCAAACATATTACCAGATTCTATGATTCCTCCAATGTCTCTCATCACGGCAAGATTATTTGCAATAGCTCCTCTCAACCTGATCACAATGTTTCATGAAATGAACAACCAATGTTTAGGAAAGAGAAAACGTTTATGGGTAAATTTAACTTAGGCTGAGGAATAACCCCCTGCCCCCGTGATGATACTGAGTTTTGGTTTATGGGCTGATATCGCCTATTCATTAAAAGCTGCAAAAATCTGCAGAAAAATTTGCCTGCACACATTGGTAAACATTTTATACACTTACCGGTATCTCTAGAGGCTGTGGAGCTACCGTCGGCTGTAAGGTTATTATATTTTCGGAGCAAATCCTTTGACTGGTGACTTGTGAAGTCCACGTGGAATAACACAACTATTTGTCCTGTGTCCATTTTGAATTTGGCGCTAGATATGGCTGTTACCAAATACCGGTATGTGTCTAAAGTGTACGAAGGATTGTTCCGGGAAGATCTGCAAGCAGCAAATTTCACAGATTAATTAACAGATGACATCACGCCCACATATCGTCCATCAGTATCAACATAGATGTGGTGGGTTGACTTAACGGACAAAATTTAACTCATTTTGTGATGGTCAGTTTATTGGGTATAAGTTGTTTCATCATTTCCCAGCTTATTGATGGAACGACACTCAGATCCAAAGAGAGACAGAAATACACCATTCTGGCCTACTTAAAGGTGGCAGTGTGACTCTTGCGATGTAGGTGTTACATCACTAGTATTAGTGAAGAAGTACTGGGATCGAACTGGAAGATAAGGAAGTCAGGGTCTAAGTCTGCAGTACAGCAAATCTTTATTAAAATCAAACAACTCTACACTAGATATAGAAGAAAAATTAAAATAAATTATTTAAAATATTTAATAAAAATATTATATTTAATTAGAACTAACCAACAACACAAAATTTTTTAATTTCTGTATTTTAGAATTAAAAGACAATACATTACCAATAATGAAAAAAGCTTAAGAATACAATACTATAATCTAATACTAAAGTTATTTTCAATTAGGGTATTTTATTTAATGACTTATTAAAACTAAAATATTGCTTCCTGTAATTTCAAAGGTATTTTGTTTCGAAATAAATTATTTTGCAGCATGAAGTTGTTAGCAAACCATTTCTACAATAACAAAACTTAATATTATAAAATAAAACATATTCTAAACAAATTTAAACTAACAGAAATACATTATATTAAAGCATGATACCATTTAATTTTATTGGAGAAAGTTTTTATGTGACCCTAGTATTCTTTTTTGTTGTGCTTTTTGCTTCTCCAAGCTGGATTTGAACTGCTTCACGTGAAACAAAAATATCGGGTGAAAAATACCACAATCGGAAAAAAATTAGCCCCATAAAATGAAATGCCCAGTCCAATACAGTACATGTGCATTCAGAACTGAAGTAGATGATAGTTGTGTACATGTATATTGTGTCTCCTAAACAGAAGCTGCTGCTATCTGGAATTTATTTGCACATACCTCAGACGATTTATTTTCAGTCTTAAACAGTAGGATACATTTACACTTCAAGAGAAGATCAACGAAGTGGACCTCTCATCAAGTCAGCACGCTCTTTTTCTAAATGTACAACATATACAAGACTTTTAAAATTAGTTTATATTGTCCATATATGTGATCAAAATAAGGATCAATGATTAGTGAAATAATATTTTACTGTTAATCGCTCATGTCTCAAACATTCCAGTGGTGGTCTTCATTGATTGGCTCTTCAAAAATCAGTAAATAATGCCGATCAATGGCTCCAAGGTGGAGATGCAACCAGCGTGCCGGCCTAGACGTGGTTGGAATTTTATAGCCAAAAAGGTAGTTTTGCAAAAACCCATGGTGTAATAGTACAATGCGAAACGAACAAATCTGATAGAAACAACCTAACAAAGCTAATATGTCAAAGATGAAGATACCGGAAGGATAACCTTATATATCTAGATGGAATTATGGATTTTAAACAAATCATTCAAAACGGAACAAATTATATATTCAAAACAATCTTCAAATGTGGACAAGTAATAAGGATAAACAATAGCTGCACACAAAATGAAACACCACTCCCAAATCCCTGGGTATGACCACTGTGGGAAATGAGCTCCAGTTGACCGCCCCGCCGAGGGGGGGGGGGCGGTTTCAGCCAGTGCGTGGGCTCGATGCTCCTCTGTCACACGTGACAAGCTCCACAGGGGTTTCGGAGGGGAATAAAATGTTCATTACTGGTATCTTCCTTTAATTGATACTAACGCCTAACCTCACTATACAGAAAAAGGGAAACTCAGAAAACTAGCGTCAAGCATAATACACACACACACACACACCTTTTTAAGGAACAAAATGTCTATTTTAAACGGGGATAGGGAACCTGCGCGTCAGAAGAAGTATTAAGCACAGATACCACAGGCAATGTTACATGGCGGTACGCGAAGTGAAAAGGCCGATGGAGGAGCTCGAGAAAACTGATGCGCAGCACATGGACACTTTTAAAAACAGTCAAAAGGGTAACACAAGCACGCTACTAACCAAGCAGTGAGGTTTCCATTAATAATAACAACACACAAACAGACACAAACAAACAGATACAAAATGGGAAATAATTTGTCACCGCAACATTTTGTTTACTCTTTGTTTCAATTTGCGGCCGTTTCTCCAAATAATGTATATATTTAGGAAATGAAACTGAGGCTGTGCACAACTCTATAAGGAAACACGAAACGTAAGTAATAAAGAAAATTCATCTCTATATATGGGGTAGGTCTAATGCCGTCAATTCTAAGTCATGAGGAAAATTATACACGACTTACAAACATACAAGATACCAACAATAGGTTTTCTTTTTTATTTTATTTTGTGTTTTGATTGATTACATGAATCTCTCATAACCAAATTTAATTAAAAAAACACACAGGAAATGAAAAAGAAAGCAAAAGGAAAGAAGAAACAAACGATGCAAAAAGAAAAATTTTAAAAAACCTCAAACATTTACAATTAAACAACAATGGGAAGAATTTGGAATAATAGCCATCCTTCCAAGAAAATCTATGGCATGCACATATTGTAGCATGATATATATTGCAAATACGGGACTGTAGAAGCTCTCTGGCAACGAGCGGAAGGAAAACTAGGGGGAAGGAAACCATCCCTAGCAAAGGGCTCTGGCTGAGAGTACAATCCCCTGAACATAGAGGAACCAGCCCAGGTAAATTAGCAAATATAAGTGGGGAATAAATCAAGACTCCAAAAACACATTTAAATAATTTTTTGTTTCCAAATTATATTTTTAAATTGGGACACAACACCACAGACCTTAGAGGAAAGCACTTACGCATAAAACACCTTTAAGATGGTGTTTTAATACTCAATCGGAGCGAAAGTGGAAGAGATCAACACGATGTATGGGATTCGGCAAATAAACATGAGGTGTATTGTACACAACTTTTGTGTTCTTTTATCTTTGTTTTCACCATAAATCAATTAGCCAAATATTATGTTCATACAAGTTGTTGTTGTTGTTGTAGGGTTTAACGCCATTTTTTTCAGCATAATTTGGGCTATACATGGCGGCCAGTATAGATGGTGGAGGAAGAACCTGGGGAAACTCCGGAAAGAACCACCGTCCCACGAGAAGCTACTGGCAAACTTTCTCACATACCCACATTGGACGAACATGAGACTTGAACCAACGCAGACAGAGGTGAGATGACAATGATCCGAAACGGTGAGCAATTTAGCCCCCTCGGCTACTTAGGCCCCTTCATACAAGTAAATATATGTAAAAATGTAGATGAAGAATTTCGAATATAGTAAGAAGTGCGCAAACAGACATGTACATTATATTGATAGATAAATGGATTAGTATAAAAGAGTCTGGAAAGAGATTTTTAAGTGACACAGAGAGAGTGAGAGATTTTGGTAAAAGACCTGAACTAAAAATTTAAACGACCAACAAAAGAACTTTGTTAATTTAACTTTAATAATGATTTAATACAATCATTTTTCTTTATAAATTTTTCCATTTAAGATAAAATGAAAGCTTATCTGTACCAATTTTATTTTTTGTCAAGCAGTGTGTATTGATTTCCAGCATTTTCACATAAACAACACATCATAAATACCACTTGTGGGTGGCATCAAGGTGGCCACGTTCCTGATAGTAAGATTAAAATGTAACTGAGAAGTTAAAATATAAATATTTATTCCTTATTTGTCAAAACAGCTTTAAATAGTGAATATTTTAATAATCACATCTGCATGGTAACGTGTGACTGACCTTGACTACCAAATGGAAATTACATGCTATACATCATAGACAAAATTGCTGTGGCAATTTATGTTAAGAAGGGATGTGGTCCATACAAACACTAAATAAAGGTGATTACATATTATGATAAGTTTTCAGGATATAATATTGCAGAATATAAAGCATTACAAACTAAATATGACTCCTTGTCGAAAAAGAGCTTCCACTGAGCTACTGTAGATTTTTATATCTTTTAGCCAGAGCCCACATTAAATAAGAAATGTTGGATCTCACTCATTCATGTTATTTTTCTTTTACTTGCCAATGGACAAGTAACATGAGTTTACCCAAGCCAAAACTGTGCCTGTCTCAGGATTCGGACAAATGAATTTGTAAATACCCAAACATATACACTCTAATGAGACAGTTCCTCATAAAACTTCACAATCGAAGGATTGTTTTCCTGTGTGAAACATCTGGAGACTTCTACCTATACCAGACATTTTATCATAACCTTCATGTTCTAATTTCTGGCTGCAGTATATATCTTCATCTGTATTTTATAGTTTCCACTATGACAAAAGATCAGATCGCATATTTAACACTTAATTGTTTTTCTACATTACGTTTCCTCTTGTGCAATTTTAAATCTCCACTCTGACTAAACGTGTCTGCATATACTTCATACTTCAATGGTTTTTTATCCAGTATGGGAGCTCACTTCGCCCTTGAATGTTTCGTTTTTCCAGTATGGGTCATGTCTAATCATTTTTCTCTAACATGGGTCCTAATGAGCCTCTTAGAGATCTACTCCTATTTCACCTTCGATCACATATATCACATTTCTACACTTTTGTCCATGGGCATACTCGTGTGCACCTTGACAGATCAATTACAACTCAGCATGATTTAACATCATACTTCACACTTCAATGATTTTTGCCTGCATGTATCCTTATGTGTTTCCACAGATATCCACTCCTGAAGACCCTTCTATCACATTATACTCAAATGCTTTTTCTCCGGTATGCATCATCAAGTACTTTCTAAGACATCCCAGAAAGTAAATCCTTTATTACATACTTTACAAGCAAATGTTTTTTCTCCAGTATGTATCATGATGTGCTCTTTTAGATTTTCCTTGTCAGTAAATCTACTATGCCACACTTCACACTCAAATGATTTTTATCCATGCGTTCTTAGCTCGACTCTGATTAAACATTTTATCAACACTTTACACTTAAAAGGTTTATCTCTTGTATGCATCATTCTGTGCAGTTTAAAATCTCCACTCATACAACACATTTTATCACACACTTCACACTTATATAGTCTTTCCCCAGTATTTTTCCCCATGAACAATCTTACATCTCCACTATGATTAAACGCTTTGTCACACACTTCACACTTGAATAGTTTCTCCCCAGTATAAATCTTCATGTGCAGTTTTAGACTTCACATACTTCATATTCAAATGTTTTTTCTCCAGTATGAATCTTCATGTGCACACTTCCAACTTGAATGCTTGCTACTGGGTCCTACTAAACGCAGCTAAGCCTAATGAAGCCACACAATGCCAGAGTCATGCAAAGTCATAAAAGGATAGGTATATTTGTATTGTAAATGACAACTGATGAATAAATATCAGACAAATGAAATTTAAAATGTGTTAATTTGAAAAAATGTGGAAAGATAATTGAGTTACCAAACACACGATCACAATCACTTCGCTTAAATGGGTCTTCCCCAGTATGAATTCTCATGTGCCTCTTTAAAAGTCCACTCTGATTAAACATTTTAGCACATACTTCACACCAATATGGTTTTTCTCCATAATGAATCCTCATGTGCAGTTTAAATTTCCTCTCTGATTAAACATTTTAGCACACATTTTACACTTATATGGTTTTTCTCCGGTATGTATCCTCGTGTATAATTTTAAGTCTCTATTCTGATTAAAGATTTTATCACATAATTCACACTTATAAGGTTTTTCTCAAGTACAATGCTGTCGGGCATTTCTGCAAACGTAAGGTTTCCGTCTCCAGTATTGAAGCAAAATGCATACCGAATTCGACCGATTTACGAAAATAAAATGCTGCAATTCGTACCATTTGAAAGGATGCAATTGTCACCGGCATACTCTGTTCAAAATAACATTAATTTTGGACACACAGGATAAACCCACTTGTTTTCATGACTAGCCATATGTCGGCCTATTCTACGCACAGCTTTGAAAAGATGTAATTTTTATCCATCGGGCTATAGAAATGAAATACATTTATTTGGAGTGTTTCTGTCAACATTCATTTGGAGTGTTTCTGTCAGCATTTCAGTGGAGTAATAAGGTCAGGTTTATAGCTTGTTTTACAAAATTAAATGTAACAATGCCAATAAATGGCAAGAGATATTAAGCAAACTAATCCGATCTTGTTCCAAAAATTAGTAAAATTCAACATTTTATAAAAAAATAAGCTATTATGTAGAAGAGAAAAAAGAATGAATAGGATGTAATGTGTTTACAAAGTCTTGAATAAGGGTAAATATTTCTAAAGAATTTAGAAACAGACTATGCATCAGGGAGTTTCTTGAGAATCCCGTTCTAGATGCAAGGTGACACGTTGGGTAGCTGACGATATTGTAGGTGTGGAAGAACTTGTTGCAAAACTGGAAACTTGGATTAAGATGCAGAATACTTTTAAGGTAGACATTTCTATATTTTAAATAATGTATTTATTTGTATGATTCTAAACGATACATCGTAAATAGGATTTTCTCGGTTACAGGTTAAAGAAGGTCATGGTGTGGGTCTTGATGTTGACATTTACAAACCACATTGTCATATACATTTCGATTCAAAATATGGGATATTTTAGTACACTTTATGAATATCACTTTTCTTAATTGAAGTACGATCGCTCTTTCTAGATACAAAACGGATTTTTGACCCAAAATAACACGTGGTGCAATGTTTACAGAAATGACGTATCGTTGCGCAGAATTATCCGACTCGAAGAATTGGCCAACATGGTGGGTACTCATATGCAGTTTGAAATGTCCACTCTGATTAAACATTTTATCACACACTTCACACTTATGAATTCCCATGTGCAGTTTCAATCTTCCAATTTGATTGCATATTTTATTATACACTTCAGATATGTTTTTTCTCTAGAATTTATTCTCAAGTGCAGTTTTAAATTTCCACTCTGACTAAACTTTTCATCACATACTTCACACTTAAATGGTTTTTCTCTGGTATATATTCTCATGTGCAGTTTATGAAATCGCCACCTCTACGAAACATTTTATCACATACTTCAGACTTAAATAGTTTTTCTCCAGTATAAGTCCTCATGTGTAGCATCAAATCTCTATTCAGATTAAACATTCTATCAGACGCTTCAAACTTAAATTGTTTTCCCACTTTGATTAAACATTTTATCACACACTTTACACCAATTTGGCTTTCTGCAGTACGAATCCTTATGTTCAGTTCTAAATTTCCACTCTTATTAAACATTTTATCACACAATTCACACTTAAACGGTTTTTTCTCTAGAATGCATCCTCATATGGAGTTTCAAATGTTCACTTTGATTAAGCATTTTATCACATACTTCACTCTTTTATGTCTTTTCTCCAGGATGAATCCTAATATGCCGTTTCAAATTCCACTATTACTAAATGTTGTATCACACACGTCACACTTAAACGGTTTTTTGTCCAGTATGCTTCCTCATGTGCATTTTTAAATGTCCACTCTCATTAAACAGTATAGGTGGCAGGGTCCAATTTCGTAAATTGGCCCCTTGCAAATTTCTCAACTTAAGACTATGGCGTGACCTTTTCAGCTATTAATGTTTATGAATTAAAGAAATTGATATATTTGTGAATTAGGTGTTTCGGGCTTGTGTTGTTCTTGAAATTGATGTCTGGCATGTACACTTTCCATAGTTACCCTGCAGTATGCTGATAGTTAAATACCAATAGTCGGTTAGAAGGAAGAGCTAGACTAACATAGCAGTAAACACATGGGTTTGGGGCAAGTAAAATATCTCAGAAACGGCTTGGATGACAGCTATTTTCAATTGCACTAACTTGTTTAGTACACACTGTATTGCATACTTGTTATTTAGGTAAAGGGCGTGTGTTTGCACTATGATCTTAACACGGTGTCAAAAATGACCTTTGGACACGAACACTGCAGGTATAAATTTGGGGTTAGGGTGCATAAACTTCTTCTGCTATGAACTGCCATTGACTTCTCTGGTCAAGTGGATAATATTCTTATGCTTTGGTTTAAAATAGATATCCAAAAATATGGACCCTTTTGATCTCATTTGTGTATTGTGATCTCATTTGTGTATTTGAGTTTTTATGACTTTTTATACTAGGTCACTGATTGCGGCATTAATTTTGTACATAAAAACTGGCCCTGCGCCCTTAGCACATACTTCACACATATATGATTTTACTCCAGTACGAATCATCACATGCCGCTTTAAATTTCCACATTCTTTAATCATTTTATCACACACTTCACACTTAAATGGGTTTTTTCCAGTATCTAGTATTCAGTACTTCTGTAGCATTCCACGTAGGTCAAACACAAGATTCACTAGTATGTGTCCCCATCCGCTCTTTCAGCTTTTATTGTAAGTAAAATGACTTATCTATGTATCGACGTAATGGGCTCCAACTTGGATTGAGCCCGAGAAAGGATTATAATAAACACAGCAAAGTCATGCAAAGGTCATGCAAAGTCAGACAGTCTGTATGTGTTTGTTTTATTTTGACCATATTTACTTTATTTTGATAATATTGTAATTAAAAGTTTTAAAAAGGATGTTTTAATTTTGGTTGAAAGTAAAATTGGTACATACGCAATCCTTGTTGTCTCTCTTTCTTTTGCGTTTCGATATTAGCTGACAATTGTTAATAAACGTTCATTAACTAGTTGTTTAAAATCATTATATTATTGAGATATACACAGCAATATTATGACAGCATTATACTGCATAAGTATAATATATATATATATATATATATATATATAT